>JAFVLL020006551.1:50544-113991 GCA_021397915.2 Tor tambroides
AATCTTCATAACAAGTGCTTTTGCCACAGGAAAAATTAATGGAAACAAGATTGTCTTTCATTTGAGTTGATTTAGCCGCCTCGGCAGCCAGATGTCTCTCTCTGGGAATAAAACAGTCGGTGCTTAAACAAAGCCCAGCAAAAAACTACCTTTTTTCTGCCGCTCGTGTTACAAACAAATCAGCCGGCGCACAATGGCCATCTGTTTGTTATTTGATATGTGTGAATACATGTTGTAATGACTTTGTTTGTGAATCAGTCAGTGCACTGGAACACACGAGAGCTCTCCAAGTGGCGGAGTGTTTGGAGCTAATCATATAATTGGACACAATAGTCAATGACAAATGGAGTTGCACGGAGCCAGCCAGCTGGGAAGTGAATATGTAATCATTGTAAAATCATATCATTTTGCATATTTGAAGACAGCTTAATAGAGTTTGCTTGTCAGCACACTATCAAGTGATGATCAGAGTGGGCCCGCGGTATCTGTTTGGTGCGATATTGCTCTGCGGCGTCTCCGGTGACTTCAATGGAGTTGGTACGGTGTTGTTTTTATGCCTCAGCTGTTGCAGTTTTATATTGTGATATGGGAATTATAATGGGATTCTAGTGTTCGTGAGCACTTATACCAGAGCCAAATTCACAAATCATATAAAAAACATGACTAGAACTGGTAGTGTCTGACTGGCTTCTTCAGACCACTCGAGGGGAATGTGATTCATGTGAACAGCTTTACAGTGAATACGTCTTAGGACATGTGTTTGAACTCTAGATATGTACTACTGGACGTCTCGGACAGCATCCACGTTAAAAATATCACCACAGAGCTCTTAAAGATGAAAAACAGACACCATTTCATCAGATGTCTTAGATTTGTTTGTACAGAAGTTTGTAATGATAGAAGTACAACTCTGCGGCCTAAAGACTGAAGTACAATTCATGTGACTACAAAACGTAAAAACAAAATATACCTAAAGACTGCGACAGAATGGAAGTAGCGACAGATCTTTCCTTCTGTATTGTGATGTACAGTACATCCATGAAACGCATTATCAAAAAGAAAAAAAAATGTAGGGCGGGGACTTGGAGACAGATGTGTAAGCTTGAAGTTGACTGTAAGGAAGGGGCAGGGTTTATATGACTGGCCCTCAAATGTCACCAGTGGGAAGTCATTTCACAAGGAGATCCGGTTATGACATTTTGATTTAAAAAAAATAGGGTCAATCAATCAATCAATCAATCCACAAACTAAATAAAATAAAATATAATTATATAGAAAATAAATTTTCATTTGATTATTCAACTTAAATGTTACTCAAAAGTGTATTGCTACGTCAAAAGTATTTGAACACAATACCTCACCTACTTTGACATATCTAAGTGTCTTTTTCATATAATTTTTACATTTTCTTTACCATTTTCCTAAAATCTCTCAATCAATATTCAATAATTAAAAAAAAAAAAGTTATCATAAACCCATTGTTAGTCCCACTGTACTCCTAACATTCAAAACAACCATACTTCCTTTGTCCTTCCTTGCACAATGTCGACAAAAATGAAGATTTGCCATTGCAGATTAGTCTCATAAGCACTTATGCAGGATCATCTCCATTTTGCACCATGTGGTAAAGCTTTCAAGAATCTGGTCTGGAGATTCCAGGCATCCTCAAGCCGAGAAAAATCTTCTCCATCCCAAACCATGCCAAAAGTGGCACATGGGCCTAATAAACTGAGGTGGATAATGGTGTTTGAAAACGATTGGATGGTGCCCTTCATTATCTCTACAGCCACAGAAATCTGAGAAAACACCTCATGCGGTTCCCAGCGGTGCCTGTCTTTACCCTCACTGGCTTATGCATTAAGATCTTATCTGGTCAGAAGTGGGGAGAAAGACCTTGCGCTCTTTAATCTATATCATAAGGCGTGATCACATTATAAATCCAAAATGGCGGCTTGTGTGTAGCGTGCGTGAAAAGCCTGTGTTGTGCTTTGTTTGTTTTCGACTGTTTTAAAAGTTTGTGTTGGTCTCTATATATATATATATTATTATTTTATTTTTTATTACAACTTTATCTTAAATTTATTTTTAAAATGTGGACATATCCTGCACTTGTCTACCTACTTGGTTGTCTGGCGTTGAGGATTCCCATGGATAGTGGGCCTTTTATCGCGGAAGAGAGAAGAGATGAATCTGTGCCGTATTTGTGGATTATTATCCCGAGGGCGGTGACTCCTTGGGCTTTCTGACTAATGCATCACTCTGACAGGTTCATGTCCAGACATGCCAGTGAGGGTCACTTTGAGTGAGCAGCATGTCTGTAGACAGGGGAGTAAGGTGGTGTTGGTTCTGTGACTGATACACATGTAAATATATCTGAGGCATGCTTGACAGTCCATTTGGTTTCATTTCTTTGTTACAAGCAATTACAGGTGCTGAATCCCTCCATATGCATGGACATAATACACACGTTAAAGCGGATATCAGATGGCCATTTTCCACATGCAAGTTGATATGATTCTTTAGCGTCTTAATGAAATGGTAGTGTAAAACAACACCCTTTTAACCTTGTCAAAAACAGCTCTGTTCACAGTGACCTGTTTCAGTGCATGTTCCTTTAAATGCTAATGAGATACTGCTCACCCCGCCCCTCTCTTCCGTGGGGTGACAAGCAGTTCTCTGAGGCTGTTAACTTTAGCCTTATTTAGCCACGGAACTTGCTAACTAGCCCATTATTAGGAAAGTCGATTTGCAAAGACTCATAAAAAAAACTCTTATACTCACTTCTGTAGGTGAAGCTGGATCACGAATGATTCGCATGAACGTAGATGTATTTAGGTAGATTGGGGGCACATTCCCTTCAAAATTAAACATAAACCACTGCTTCTTCAGCGGCTCAGATGTCGGGAGTAAATGACGATTGCTATGTTCATTATTACATCCAACAACGAAACACCTCAGTCGCTTAGGAGACATTCTTGTCTACTCCTGCTCCGGCGTCGAAACAGTGGCGGACTGTTTACAGCTCACTCAGGGCGGGTCTATGCTAAAACGGCCTTGTCAGTAAACAATCGTGGGAGGGGCCTTGGCCTGTGTGACGTACATCTGGCCAGAATCTGAGAATGGCTTGATCTGAGAAAATGCTAATGATTTTTGGGGATTAAAAAAAAAAAAAAGCACTGGGAGGATTTTTGTTATCAGGGTGGTTGTGTACACACTCTACCAACACACATTTATGTTCAATCACCATGTAAAAGTGAATTTTGCGTCTGATCTCCCCTTTAATACACATCTTTTATTTTATGGCAAGGAAATACAGATTTCTTTTTTGTTTTGCTTGTTTGTGTTTTTAACATCCTATATCTTGTATCTGCTATTTTATTATTTTGTATGATATTACTACCTTACTACTCTTATTACGCTACCATTCAAAAGTTTGGGGTGATTCATAAAATGATTTCTGAAGGATCGTGTGCTGAAAATTCAGCTTTCCATCACAGGAATATATTATATTTTAAATATATTAAAAGAGTAAAAAGAGTTGTTTTAAATTGTAACAATATTACACAATATTACTGTTTTACTGTATTTCTAATCAAATAAATGCATCCTTGGGCAAAAACATTTTACCAACCCCCAACTTTATGTAGTGTAATCTGCATAACATGCAGATTTTCTTGTGCATAAAATACTTGGTTGCCTTAGTGTATGTTGTATCCCACAATGCATTATGTTCTACTTTTAATATCAGCTGCATGTTTTAGCGTGTCTCCCAATTTAAGGACCCCACAAAGTCAAACTTTCTTTATTTTACTATCTTTGTGTGGCCTTTTGGTACACAAAGTACACACACACACACACACACACACACACACACACATATATTTAGATAGATAGATAGATAGATAGATAGATAGATAGATAGATAGATAGATAGATAGATAGATAGCAGGCAGTATACAGCATATATTTAGCATTCATTGTGGTGCACCATTGTGTTGCTGTGTATGTGAGAAATGACAGTGTTACTGGGAGGGACAGATGGACACAGTAATGATAATCGTCAAACGTCATGGGTTACAAAGCTTTATTGGAAATTCTTTGGATCATTAGCACAATTTATACTCTAAAAAAGCACCCATCCAACCTAATAGGCACCATTGTTAATCTGGCCTTTAACCACTGTATTGATTATGACTGCTCCCACATGCTTTCTTTCACTTTCCAGCAATTATTTAGAATTTAGAATTTATTTAAATGTAAAAAAAATGGCAATGTGTCAAAAGGTGTACCAATGAGCTTATAACAGTATTTCTTAACACACCTGTTTCCTGAATATTTACATTTGTCTCTGTCTGCTTAAGTAATTTCCTTCTCACCTGTTCAATTATTCTTTTTTATCATGGTTAGGAGCTGAAGGAGGGAGTCATGAGGGTCATCTGCTCCTCTCTGGTGCTTCTCACCATCTGCTTGGTTCACGGGGGTCACCTGGCATTAGCTGAAGGTAAGGGCCTGGTCTCCAAATCAAAGGATGACTTTGTCAAAGGCTAGTTCAAACAGCTAAGATTCTGTATGTTTAATTCATACTATTGCCAACATAACATTATGAATATTTAAAGGAATAGTTAAAAGGGTAGTTCAGCCAAAAATGAAAATCCTGTCATTATTTACTCATCCTCATGTCATTCTAAACCCATTTTTTGGAATGTAAAAGGAGACATTCTGAAGAAATGTTCTGGTCTTTATTCTTAGTCCCCATGGTGATTGACAATTTCAAGCTTCAGAAAGCATAATGCTTCAAAAGCACCATAAAAGTGTTTAATAAAGCTTGTGAACTATATCAGGTCCTTACAAATCAAACCATAGTTTTGTTTTATAAACAT
Organism: Tor tambroides; assembly: GCA_021397915.2. Classification (NCBI taxonomy): domain Eukaryota; kingdom Metazoa; phylum Chordata; class Actinopteri; order Cypriniformes; family Cyprinidae; genus Tor; species Tor tambroides. The sequence goes on from JAFVLL020006551.1 coordinate 55,425, forward strand.
CCAGGCATTAAAGTTGTTATCCACTGAACTTGAGAACCACTGCGAATGGATCAATGAATCTTTTGAACTCAAGAACCAGTTTGATTCATGTACAAAGCATTCAGATTGGTTTGTCAACCAGATAAAGAAATTCACTGACAAATCAGAAATCATGTGTTACCGATTCTCTAAAGAACTTGCCTATACCAAACAGATATTAATCATTTTTTGCTATCATGGCTTCATAAGATTTGGAATTTAAGTTGTAGGGCCACTTTTATGATACTTTGTTGTATTTTTGCATATTGAAGCTTGAAAGTCAGCATCATAATTGCAAGAGTGATTAGCACGATTCTTTAAAATATGTATTTTTATGTTTCATGAAAGAAATAAAGTCATGTGTTTTGAACAACATGAAGATGAGTAAATGATGACAGAAGCTATATATATTTTGTATATGTGTGTGTGTGTGTGTGTGTGTGTGTGTGTGTGTGTGTGGCATCCTCAATCTGAATGCCCGACTATCATTGGTTAGCTGAATGCACTCTTTAGTGAAGCCTTCTGTGAATACATCTGCTGTGTGCCGAACGTCTGTGCTTCTCATAGCACAGATCAGAGAAGACTAGCCAAATCTGCGTTAACTCAAAGTAATCATTGCTTCTTTTCTTATAATTTCCTTTCAAATGTTGTACTTTTATAAGGTCTGTTAATACTTAAAATAAAAAGGAGGGATAGAAAATCCTGAAAGAACAAGCAACTGTGGAAAATGGCTCAGTGTTTAAAGAGTGATGCCATGCCTTGTTCTTTAGACTGCCAGGGCTGTGTCCCAACAATATGGTTATGGAAATTTGGGACCTTTCCATCTTTCCCCCTTACTTTCTCATACAGCAGAACTGAGTAAAGTGGGGGCCCCACAGTATTGCAGTGAGACTTGACTTTTTTTCTTTTTTTTGAATGACTCTTTGTATTCTCTTTGTAATTAGGTCAATTTTAAATAAGTTTCAGGAGTTTTGAAGACCATTGTACTGTAACTACTATTGGTTTCATACATGACTTGTAAGGACTTGTCCACTATCATTCATCACTTTATACTCTTAGAACATGTTGTTTTTGCACCTTTGCTTGTTAGACTCTTTTCAAGCTGGGTATCTGATGGGTTTGGGGCAGGAGTGAGAAATGTCAACACCTCCATATGATATTATATAATAATCCTGTTTTATCTTATTATTATAATAATAATGCAAGTCTGACTGAATGTAGCCACTCTTCTGCTGAAGTGCAGGCATATAAACCCTGTTCCCATTAGTGCTTCTCATGACAAAAAATATTGTATAGTTTAAAAGTATGATTATACCACTATCCTATGCCTAAACCTCTTTTTCAGACATTCCACAGTTAAGAATGAGATTTAACTGATGACTTCAATCAAACCACATTTGGTCTTTTTTTTTAAATTAACATGAGATCAAAATGAATGCAGTTTACTTATTTCGTGCATGTTCGGAAATATTATATTCGGAAATATCATATTCAGACATTTTTATGTGACTTTTATATGACTTCTTTCTTGTGCATTTCTGTTCTGATTGCATCATTTGCCATTTCATCACCATGTAAAATTGTGCTCAGAAGTGATGCATGATTGAACAAGCTAATAAACTAACCCCCAAAAAACCGTTCCCCACGTTCAACCACCTCCAATTATCCTGGGTTTGTTTCACAGGGTGGATGGTAGGTCTCTAGGATGACTTTTCTCACCCCCAGCTGTGCAAATCCCCAATTGACTTTCTCCTTAATGAGTTTCTCCAGGCCAACGCTGAGACCTAAAAATATACAATAAACAATATGCAATCAGGGACAAATAGAGCAGAGGCTGCAGGAGTGATTCTGAACAAGAGTAGGATGCAGTATATCACTTCTGAGCACTATATGAGCTTTCGAGATAATGTTAATGAGGAGACGTTTTGACTGAATCCAGGCAAGGTGAAGAACTTTTTACTTCTACCCTTTTTTAAAATGGATGTTTCATTCTTTTGGCAAGTAAAGGACTTTTTATTTCTAAGAACCTCACAAGTGTCTCTGGTGAAGCAGCCCGTACAGGTACATATCTCTAAATTAAAAGAATGCTGAATCTTAACCTATGAAATCCTAAACCCCAGAAATCTTCTCTCCTCTTCAAACTCTAGCACTGTCTGCGTTGCTTGATGACGTGTCTGTTCTCCATGTGTTTGAAATGCACCTCTCCTCCCCTTGCATTCAACTTTCCATCATTGCCTCGGGAGCGAGAGCCGCCTCCAGCTTTCCTATCTCCTCCCTGACATCTCCGCATCTTAATCCCGCCTTTTTGCCGTGTGAAAGCAGAGGGGCTTTGTAGAACTGAGAAGAAAAGGGATTTAGCCGAGTCTGTCTGATTTCAAAAAGTGAAAATGTGAGAACAATTCAAAATGAATTCTTTATCTGTCAGATAAGTTTTTGTTGGAGACATTTCCTCCCTATCTGTATGTGCTGAGTTAGCTGTGGAGAGATTCAGGTGTTGTAGATTTAAAAAGAGCTCTTTGTAACTTGACAGGGGAAGAATACGAGTTAGAAAACCCATCACCAGCTCTCCTCCGCCACTAGAAGCTCAACGAGACGGCTCTGAGCTGCTCCTCTCTGTTATTGCTTGACTTTCTCATCTGATCTCTGAAACATCTAAGTGACAGTTTTGCTACAGAGCAGTAACTTGCTAATGCACATTGATTGATGTACGTGTCTTTGAGCCAATCAAACCGTGCTGATTAAAAACTTTTCTCGTCTCAGGCTCCTTTGACATGCTTCTTCACAAAGAAAAAGTCTTCTTTTCCAAATGCCTTGTCCTAAACTGAACTTTTCAGTGTTTGTGAATCATGAAAAAAGACATGGAAATATATATACCGAATCATAATGAATCAAAATATTATTTTGAGTGGATTTTAAATGCAACATGTCCCTCAAAAAGTTGTTTACATCAAGTCGTACAGTAGTTATGGGCAAAAAGTTATGCCGGTTATCAGTGAAAATGGATGGTGATCATTTGCTGTCAAGATCAGATTTCCTTTGTTATTTATTTTGAATATATTCCGCAGTATGTACCATACCATAGGATGTACTTTGGCTGAACCTTTTTAAAGTTAGGTCTTTTTCATATGTCGTCCATCAGTCGAGAGTGCGTCAGACCACCTGTCATTGTCTTTGCCACCAGGCAGTGAGATTGGGAGAGTGATTCTTCCAGACAAGAGCGTGCTATTTTTAGCCCCATTTATATCTTAGATGGTTTCTGTCTCCACTCAGACAATCTTTGATCGCCTCAACTTGTTCACCTCATGTTCAGGACCAAGTTTTGACAGGACTCCTCATGATCGGGTGTACAAGTTGTTTTATGCAAAACTTTTCACCGGTGGCAGGACAAAGATCTGCTGCAACTTGACTGCTTCTCTGTTTCTTCAGGTGTCAGCTGCCCGTCCATACAGGTAGAAGAATGGAAGTTTCCTCAAACTGCCAGACACAACATTACAGGTAAATACTGCTGCTAATGGACCTCCCTTAAAGAAACATGAAAAAATCATCAACTGTCAATATTTACTCACCTCAGGTTGTTCAATACCACATAATGTTCTTGATCTTCTGAGGAACATAAAAAGAGATATTTAGTTGAATGTCCAAACTGCTCTTTTCCATAAACAGTATGAATAGTGGAAGGTTGTCAAGCTCCAAAAAAGACAATAGTAGTCCATATTACATATACACTGCATTCCAAGTGTTTTAATATAATAGCTTTGTTTGAGCAACAGACCAAAATTTAAGTTATTGTTTACTAAAATATGGGGTTTGAGCTACTGTAAAGCAGACAAAACCTTTCATTTTTGAGTGAACTATCCATATTGTCATGATTTTAGCTATCACTATTTAGGGGCCATTCACGCAGGGCTTGTTCTTGGATTCTGTGATGCTTTTTAATTTAATTTAAAGATTTTTATAGGTAATACATTAAAGAGGGATTGACAATTACATTCAAACTTTGTTAAAAATACAGTAAAACAAGAATGCTGTAAAATAATATTACAATTTTAACATTTTTAATTGAATTCAATTTTAATATATTTTAAATAGTTCTGTCAAATGATTAATCATGATTAATCGCATCCAAAATAAAAGTTTTTGTTTACATAATATATGTATGTGTACTGTGTATATTTATTATGTATATGTAAATACACACATACAGTATATATTTTGAAAATATTTGCATGTTTATACAATGTATATATTAATATTCTTATGTTTTATATTATATATATATATATATATATATATATATTTAATATATAAACAACATATATTTCTTAAATATATACATGCATATGTTTGTATTTATATACACATAATATATATACACAGTAGGCTACACATACATATATTATGTAAACAAAAACTTTTATTTTGGATTCAATTAATCATGATTAATCGTTTGACAGCACTAATTTTAATTTTTTTTTTTTTTTATGGAGGCATTATGGCAAAAAATACATGATGGTTGGAAAATGTTTTTTATTCATTTTGTTTTGAAGTTTTTCTCCCCACCTCATATCAGTTCAATCACAAAAAGTTTTACGAGCATACACAAAGCTTCTTGAGGGAGCACACAAGCATTCATTTTTTTTGCATCATCATGTCCCCTTAGGGGCTCCATAATTCGTAATGTCAAAGCTGAATTTTCAGCAGCCATTTACTTCAGTCTTTAGTGTCACACAGTCCTTAAGAAATCATTCTAATATTCTAATTTTGTGCTAAAGAAACATTTCTTATCATAATCAGTGCTGGCTTCTATTTTCTTCAGCTTTGTGGGAAAAAACAAATCAAATTGACTCATTATTTTGCATAGTTTATCCAAAAAATGGGAAAGAAGTTCACTCTACTTAATTCTGTGAATGTACTGCCATCTGTAATCATTCAAGCCTTTTAATACACTTAATAAAAGCCCAACTGCCCATGAAAGCAGTCTAAGGAACAGACTCTGAAAGGCTGAAAGATATAAACGCTCCCAGTGTTAAGGTCCCTCCTTTGGCCTTACATGAATTGAAAACTGCCACAGCAGAGTTGATACATAGCATAGGACATGTCAACTAGCAGCTCACTGATTTATTAGCCTAAAGGGGTGGTAAATGGATTGATTGCCCGATTTGCAGGTTTCAATCTGGCGCGCAGTTTCTCCCTGTTGAAGAACGGCGAGGTCAAGAAGATCCGAAACCCGAGAGGGCCTGTCATCCTTCGCCTTGGGAAAGTACAACTCATCCAACCTACAGAGTAAATTTTTTATCTTTCCTCTTTTGTTTGTCTTGTATCTATTTTTCATCAGAGAATGTAAGAGCGGGAAAGTTATTTTCCATCAATTTCTGTGACCCTTCATGGTCAATTATAGAAAAAAACTACATTTTTGCTCTCTCTCAGATGATGGAGCCTGTTCATCCTGTATCTAAAAGCAATAAAACATACAGTATAATAAGACAGAATTGCAGAACTTCTAGAAGTATTCTAGCAGGTCACTACAAGCCACAAATTCCTGGCCGTTGACTGTTATTTGGTCTAACATTTACGCTAGCATCACGAAGGAATCTCATTAATGTCACTAGAGAGAGTTTGACTCCCTCCTTAAGTTAAACATTTCAGCGGATTACAAGCTGCTTTGTGCGTTTACACAGAAACGCTGTTAAATTTTTTATTAACAATAACTTTAAGTGCTTTTGGTGAGACCTCAAGCCACAGTAACAATCCGTTTTATGACAATGCTTTTACTGAGCCGTGCGTAGATGAGAAATGACAATGATATAAGCTAACGGGTTCTGTTTCCTCTCAGCACTCTGGTACTGTATGTTGGGATGAGAAAGTCAGTTTGCATTGCTTTAGACTACACATCAGCTTCCTTATTAGAATTTCCTGTTTCGCTCAGACTTAACAGAAATGAGAGCTTGAGTGTTTGAGCCAAATAGGTCAGAGGAGTAATATTGAAGCTCTCGCTCTTGTACTGGACTGTATAACCTTTTTATACTCTTTTTGTACTTGCTCTGTCCTCGATCTGCAGCGTATACAGTATGTCATGAATTCACACACACAAATGGTGTCCCTCAAAAGCCCTATTCGGACAGGACTACTTTTCTCTGAGAAGGTTACGTGACTTTGTGTTGTACAGGCTAACTTGTGGATATCATAAGAGCTTTTCACATCTGAAATAGTTAATCATTCTAAACTCCAGGTAGAGAAAATCCTGGGTTATCTTGCTTCACGTTTCACACTGCTCATACTTTACACAAGGTTAACAATTTATCCTGGGTATTCATAAGCTGATGTTTCACATTGTACATTCCTAAACCCAGGGTTAATATTCTTATTAGCATATTTGCGGTGTAAGTGTCATTGATTGGATGAACGTGGTATGCAACATTTACACTCTAAAAAAAAATGGTTCTGTATAGCACTAAAAGTGGTTCTTTGGCTCGTAATCATAGGGGAACCAATTTTGGTGATGTATAGCACCAAATCTTGGTGCTTCAGTGGTTCTTCAGCGGTTCTTCACCGGTTCTTTGGCAAGACTGAGGGGCTATATAGCACCGCTGCCATATAAAGAACCTGTTAACTCCTGTATGGTTCTTCAGCGGTTCTTCAGTGGTTCTTTGGGGTGATTAAGGTGCTATATAGCACCACTGCCGTACAAAGAACCTGTTAAGCCCCTTTAAAGGTTCTTTACGATCCAAAGAACCACCATTGGTGCTGTTTAGCACCATTTTTGTTGAAGAAATACAATGCGATATGGCACCTCTTATGGTTCTACATAGCACCATTTGACAAAGGTGCTGTATAGCACCTTTAAAGATATGGTACTATATAGCACCAAAAGTAGTTCCCATATGATTACGAGCCAAGAACCACTTTTAGTGCTATATAGCACCATTTTTTTTTAGAGTGTACTTAATGGCTCTAGCACTGCACTTATCCTCTTATATTATATATATATATATGGTGGTGACAGTGTTATCATGTTTTACATTCTCTTTCTGTGAGATAAAGTTTAATGTAAAGTATATGGTGCTGATGATGGTAACTCGGAGTCAAGCGCTATATGTGAAAAGCCATACTGTACAAATCAAATAAGTATTTGTCCTCTAACTACCTCTGTAAACATTTTGGATGAAGTTTTTGGAGGAAGTGGGACTGTATTTTGATCCAAATTGCTAGATTTGTTTTATCATATTCTAGGGAATTTCAATAGTTAACAATTGAAGAGTTTATTTGCAATAACCGCCGTTTTTTTTTAAATTATCAAAATGTTTTTTTTATGATGTTATCATGTTTTTATTGTGTTTTATTGTGTTAGTTAGCTGTATTTTTTTTGTTATTTTTACTTAATCAATAACTCAACTGCAGTTTGATTGAGATTAATTGGAATGCATAATGAAAAAACATGATTTTTGAAAAACAGCATTATCTGTTTTTGCAAATGAACCCTTCAATTGCAATTTAAACATCACTTAGAAAACAAAATCTTTCCAAAAGGCCTAAAGACTGAGAGTTTGAAACCTGTAGAGGTTTTGAGTGACATGAACTCCGTTATTATGCTATAATGGACATGGAGATAATTTCTTGTCTTTATCTCCCTCCCTCCTGGATAGTTACTCATTTGTTTTCAGATGTTTGGACATGTGATCTGTTGTCACTAATAGTGCTTGAGCAGCTGTTTATCTCCCCGTCATGAAATGATGGCTGTTCTCTGGCTGACATTCCCTTTAGAGAGAGCTGCTTGGCAGTTGCAAATAAACACGAGGATCTGACACATCTTATCTTGGTGCTGATGGTGCATTGCAAGAAATGTTACTTAAAGGTTAGGGATTTGGATCCAGATGTTAGATTGGAGGTCTTGAGAACTCTTATGTGAGATTCAAAATGGCCGGATCACAACAATGTTACAAATTGTAGTCATACTTGTTAATACACAAAAGTCAGATTTCAATTTTTCTCATCAAAATGCTTTCTTATTCTATCCTATACCTCCTTTAGCTGCAATAATAGTGGTGTTTTGGTTGGAAGTTGTACAGTTTGACCTTCTGAAACTTTAAAAGGACAGGCAAAGATACACATACACACAGACATACTCAAATCCCCCCATCATCTGGGAGTTCCTCTCTAAGAATGGATTTTCCAGAGCCCCAGGTGCTTTCCCCATTTGAAACCTGAGCTCTTTTTCTCCTGCTCTGAATCTCATCTCAGCCAGAGAGAGCGAGAGCCTGCACCTAAACTCACTCGATATGGCCAGCTTACTGCAGAAGGGGGAAAAAAACAGGATTCTTGTCCATAAATGGTCTCCTACATTCCCTTTCTATGAGATAAAGTTTAATGTAAAGTCTTGTCAGCCGGTCTCTGATATTTGATAGCAGCAGATGGTGTTTAAATTGTTAGGCCACCTCTGTGTTAGTCATTCTCTTAGTTTAGACTTGGCTTGTAATAGAACTGTCTAACTCTTACTTTCCTTTATCTTGAATTTCACCTTACCTGGGAGAGAGATGGAGGGTGCAGGTTTGAGTGTTTACTCAGGTCTTTGAATTTGTTTCCAAGAAGAAGTGCAAAAAATTTGGGGGCTGATAAGAATAACTGATAATCAGCAGCTTGTTGTGGCTGATACTGATAATGAAGCTTTGTTGTAGTAATTAGCTAATTAATTAAAAATGGCTCACTTGACACCAAATAAATGCTGTTTAGAAGCTTTGAACTTTACAATTAATATAGGTGGTGGTATTTTCGAACCGTGACCCCAAAACCGATGTACCGAACTGTGACTTCTGTGTACCATTACACCCTTAGTGTTTTATATATATATATACATATATATATATATATATATATATATATATATATATATGAAAAGCATATTCATTTTATTCACATACAATACCGTTCAAATAAGTTTGGGGTTGGAAAGTAGTCTCTTAAGCTCACCAAGGCTGAATTTTATGCATTGAATTTTCAGCAGCTCTTACATTAATCATAAGTGTGTCCCATTATCATTCAGAAATAATTCTAATATGTTTAAATAAACATTTTATCATTGTTGAAAACAAAGGAACTCATGATGCATAACATTTATTAAAAAAACAGCTTGTGAATGGTAGTGTATCATGCTCAAAAACACACTGTTTGTCCATTAAAAACCACTTGATGGAGAGTAGTGCAGTATTAGCTCCTATACATTGTTGCTAATATAAACACAAGGATGTCTGTATGAAAATAATGCTTATTAGATTCTGACTGTGACATTAGTAAAAGTGACACTGATTTAAACACACTACATTTCAAAATTGTTAGCTATTTTAACAGTACTGAAATATTAACAGAATATAAAAATGAGATTTTGTTACTTTTAGCAGATGATTCCAATTAAAACGTGCCCAAACTTATCAAAACAAAGTGTGTAATTCTTGAGATAATCATCACAGAGCAACATGACACGCTACCTTGGCTAAAAACACTGCAGTTTTATAGTACACACCATACTCATGAGACTCTTTAGGTCACACATATTATGAAATAAATAAATAAATTACTGCATTCGAATATTGGCTAAACATATTGGCTGTAATTCCACTAACGGCATTGGTAATAATGACTGAACTTTCCTAGTTACTTTCCAATAATATGTAATGCACTTCTATTCTCAATATATAAATCTGCTATATGGGACTCTAATATTGAAAAAAAAAATCATTAATCCTTGATTTATGATGGCCCTTTCAGTGGAGTAGTTTTGTTCAGCAATATCAACAAGAAATCTTTGAAATGGATATGTACCTCATTCCCTGTCATAACAAGTTTCATCCTGTACAAGCTCTCTCTCTCTCTCTCTCTCTCTCTCTCTCTCTCTCTCTCTCTCTCTCTCTCTCTCTTGTGTTTAGTCCTGATTTCATTTTTTCCTTGAGGAGGCCAGCCTCACTGTTATTACTTTGGATTCCAAGTCTCTGTTATAAATCATTGTCATCTCATTTTAGAGACAAACACGCTACCTGCTCATTGTTGTGCGTGTTATATATGCATGTTTATGTGCTTATGATCAGCTTCCCGTTGTTCCATGACTTGCGTGTGAATAAACTCCAGTACCGAGTCTATGTGTGTGTGTGTGTGTGTGTGTGTGTGTGTGTATTTGGGATGGATGGTGAACACATTCCTGGAGTTTGCCTGCCCTTGACCCACCAAGAGGCAGGCAAACTGTTTATCTAGCGAGAGTTAGAAGTTGAGAATGAAGATGAGGTTTGCTGAGCTGCATTTCTTTTCAAAATTAGTGTCAGGGGTTATCCCTATATCTGTATCCACAGCACCATTAATACAGTGATACTCCCCCTTCTGCTAGCATTTAGACTGTTTCTTTACTCTTACAACCCAGTTGCTCCATGTTTATTTGTTTGTACGTGTACTGCAGTTTAACTGCACCCTTGTCTCCTCAGTCAAGTGTTTCCTCATGGACTTCCAGAGGAGTTCACCCTGGTCTTCACCTTGCTGCTGAAGAAGAAATCTTTGAAAGATAACATTTACCTGTTCCAGATATCAGATGAACACGGCTATCCCCAGGTGTGTGTCCACTTTCTGCTCAAGTCCATAGATCTGTGCCTTTATAGGAACTGCTAATTACAGAGTTGCATTCTAAATCATAAAATGCTAATTGCTGATTGTTTTTAAAATCTGAATATTGTGACAGACTGAGTAGTGCTGATAGCAGCACACTTACCCATGACATGTATATGCGCTGATAAAATTGCAAAAATGAATGAAAAATTGTAATATTGTAAAAAGTTGAAGATTTTTAGTTACTCTTTTAGAAAATTACATTGTTACACCAGTTGGTGAAGACAGCTGACTGTTTATACTGTAAGTGAATCATTGAATCATTAATTTAGTCAACTCAATAAAAACATGATTAATTCAGGACTGAAACAAGTATGAATGAGTCATTGAATCATTAACTCAATCAATTTGTTCAAAACACTGATTCAGTCAGGTACAAAAAAATGTGAGTGGGTCACTGAATCACATTTAAATTGATTCATTCAAATTCATTGGTAACACTTTACAGTAAGGTCACTTTGCTTAACATTAGTTAATGCATTCACTAAAATTAACTATTGAGCAATTCATTTGTTACAGTATTTATTAATCTTTGTTAACGTTAGTTAATAAAAATACATTTGTTCATTGATAGTTCATGTCAGCTCAGGTACATAAAATAATGTTAACATACACAACTTTAGATTTTAATAATGTATTAGTGAATATTGAACTTTTCAGTATCTACATTTTTGAATTCTTTTTCATATAGTTCAGGTTAACTAGCCATGTTGCTTATGTTTATATACGTGACTTTTGCATTTCTGACTTAAATATACTATAGGTTTATGCGATAGAGCTCTTGTATACTTAGTTAAACATATTTCAATATAAAGCTAGTTCTTGATTATGCTACACCAATACTAACACTATGCAAGAATTATGTGAGAACTATGACTTTGGCACATAAATAAAACAAGTTAAAGAAATAGTTAAATAAAAAATAGAAATGTGGAAATTCAAAAAGATATGCCTTAAGACAAGCATCTTAATCTTAAAAGATTATTTGCACTTTTGCTTGGATAAACAGCTAAATAATTTATTGTTATGAAATAATACAAAGAAAAAGAAAAAAAATTATGGCCAACAGGTATGGCAACATGCTAATTTTGGACCCTGTACTGCAGCCTCAACATAATCACATTTTCTAAATAAAACTCTCTTTTCCCTATTTATCACACTCCTTTAGTTCTCACTGGACTGGAATGGTCCAGATGGCAACCTGGCCCTGCGGGCGAGAGGGGCCGACCCTGATGGGTCCATGGTGGGGTGCGTGTTCGAAGGTGACGGTGTGGAATCCCTGATGGACATGCGCTGGCATAAGGTGGCTCTGAGTCTGCAGAGAGATGCGGCCTCCCTGCACGTGGACTGCAGCTCCATTGAGAACAAGCCCCTGGAGCTCCGTGGACAGTTACCCATCAATGGACACACGCTGCTGGGTATGAGGGCTACTGATGCTGCCCCTGTGGAGGTGAGGACCTCTGCTGATCCTGCAAACGATCGAGGCCATATTGTGAACCTTTTACAGAAGAAGAGGCTTGCCGTATAAGAATGTCAATTAGAAGCTTCCGGCTTCTCTGATAATTGAGCACTACTCTGCTAATAGAGTAGTCGGAAGTAGATGTTTCCTATAAGCCGGCTTCCCGCAGGTTTTGCCCTAGGCATCCTGTCTGCCTGGGAAATGTGGCAGGGGTGTGTCTTTGGATGTATGAGAGACAGGAAGACTACGGGCGCTTCTCTTCAGGGCTAACTCTACTGAGCTCTTTCAGTTTGAAAAAGATGAAAAGAACAGCCCTAACCAAGCTTCAACCATTACTAATTAATTAGTTCGTTAATCCAACCACTTAGCGAAATGATCATGTAAGTGGTCATATGTAAGGCAGTGGGGGTCCAGCATTTAAAAAGCTCATTTTCTTTGTTCTTGCTCTGCTTTTAATATGCTTTCTCTCTTTATCTTTCTTCAGATTGACGTCCAGCAAGTGATGGTGTACTGTGACCCCTCTATGGCTATCCAGGAGGCCTGCTGTGAGATACCTGGAGCTCGGGTAATAAAGTCTGAACTGTTAAAAACACTGTAAAATGCTTTTATACATGGTATTATGTGAAATTTCAAACATGTTTCATCTAGTGAATTCATTTCTATTAGCATTCGCCCACTATGGGCTGTTAAATGGCTTTTTATGGCATTATATAGAGAGCAGGGTCTCAAGTTTTAAAATGGGTTTAAAGTTTAAAATGAGATCTACACAACAAAAAATATACTTATTTGGATAATGCCTGCTGGAAATTAATAAAAAGTAGATAATGTTAACAAAAATTAGAAAATGGCATATTTTGTATTGGTAAAAAAGGAAAAAGAAATCAATTCACTTCTGTTATTCGATGTCCAGTAACTGGCTATTTTGACATTATCAACATTTAATTAGTCTGATAAATCAATCTGCAATCTAAATCAATCAGAGGATACTGCAAGGTTGTCTGCATGTCTTGGATTACCATATGTAAAATAAATAAATAAATAAACTATTTAACTACGTTAAGCTGTTTAAAGTGAGTTAAGTATTTTGAAAGAAAAAAAGAAAGAAGAAGTTTACTTACAAACTATTTTAAATAATTTTTGGTAATTGAAATAAAATAAAATAGAAATATACATGAAATAATTTAATGTAAATGAAAGTGAGAAATGTTGCCTTGGCAACTAACTAAAATATGTTTAAGCTGAAATTCAAGTATTGAAGTGTTTCTGATTAAATAAATGTAGTCTTGGTGAGCGTAAGAGACTTTTTAAAAAAAAAATTACCGACCCCTGACTTTTGAATGGTATTATACAAGAACATAAAATCAATTGTAACAGTTAAAAAACAGACAAAAGTGGAAAAAATAGAGAGCGAGACAGAGAGAGAAAATATAATTCAATTTTTGGGGTGAACTATATTTAAATGGAAGCATCAAAGTAACTGTGAAAGTTAACAATTAGTTAACATTGAATGAGTTAATAGTGTTATGGTCCCATGCATGTAAATTACCTGGATAGATATAGTTTTACCTTAAAGGTTTGAACCTACCACAGTCCAACTAGGTACTGTAGAATAATATTTTAAAAGGTGAGTGTTTTCCCCAGTTTTTTCAAGTAATATTTCACCCTAGCTGATGAAATATTCGCACATGTTTTCAATGATCACAGTGGAGGCAAAGCTCATGTTTTGCTAAGGGAATGGATGCATTCTTTGTCAAAAAATCATTGTTGTAGTTGTACTTGATGGATCAAGCTCCGGCAGCGACTCAGCTTCCATCGGGACGGCTGTGGTGGAGGAACAGCGCTTGAGTCATCGATGTGGGAGTGCTGCTTTATTTGAGGATTTGGAATTTGGTGCACTTCTCCTCTCTGAATTGATCAGAGCTTTGGCAAGGCTTGCTGAATCGAAAAGGCTCACAGGAACGCGTCACTTGCAGATAAGTTCAGCCTGTATGAAAAGCATACAGCCACCCACAGCTTGGAATTGTAAAGAAGGTAGAGATCAGGAAATGTCACCTGCGAAACTTATTTGACAAAGGAAGTACACATGGGAATAGGTACAGCCAGCTCTGAGCTGGCATTTCGAAATTTGATGCAATTTTGGATCAGAGGAGATTTCACAGCCAACAACTATTAGATATCATTAGTTACGTGCCAGATGAACCATTTTTAGTCTGAAAATATGATTATTCCCTTTACATGTTAGTTGCCTATTTGTGAGGTAAGGTATGAATAACATTAAAACCATCTGACTAAAACATCAACATGGTTGCCATTGTGTGTGTGTGTGTGTGTGTGTGTGTGTGTTTGAATGTAAGCCAACAAAGTTCTTTGTGTTCTGTTGTTTTGGGGCGAATGCTTAAAACTCCCTGCGAGCAGTGTTTAAAATGGAAACAAGGGCAACTATTTCCCCCTTGAATGCATTTGCTCTAACGTGGCTTTTTAAAAGCAGAGGAGTCAGCGAGAGCATCTTGAGACGCAGAAGAAAAGACGTCTTGTGTTGTAGATGTCTTGAGAGACCACACCAGAAAATGTGCATGAGAAGGATTTTTTTATTATTATTTAAACCAAATCCAGTGTTGTTTTAGTATTTGTATATACTTTTATGGTTTTTATTCACATTAGCTTTTATTTTTATATTTTCAGTAATTGTTTTAGTAATTTTGTTTGCCATTTATTTTATTTTATTTTACTTGCCAGCGAATTGAATTTTCTCCTTTCCAAAGTTTTTTTAAGTTTAAAATTTTCATCTAATATTTATATTATACCTAAATCAGCTCTTTGTGCTTCTGTAGTGCCCACCAGATGCTCCTAAGAGTCGACGAGCCGCAGAAAACCAGGTGGAGTTTGTGCCCAATCCCTTCACTCAGGTAAATGAATTTGACTGTTAAAAATTCTAATCTTTTGCAACTAATTTGTAGAAATGTTGTTGTTAAAATACAGTCCATGAACACATTAATTTGCAAAAACAACCCTTAATACTGCACTTGAAATTGAGCCACTTAAAGTGTCTCTGAAAGGCCTCTAATGAAAAGATCTTACAGAAATTAAGAGAGGGGTTGTTAGTTATTGAATGTGAGATCCTGATCTTGAGATGGTTTTAAGTGTTTGAAGACACACACGTACTTGCTCTCAGTGGGAGCTATTAAGGGGGCGTAGACAGAGAATGCATCCTTGCGTTCAAAAGCAGCAAGAATTCAATAGAATGGAACATACTGAAGAGGCCTCCAGATGCGTTTTTAAACGAGCTGTATTTTTTATTCAACGCTATTTTAGAACACAACATAAATATACAATAACCAAAGGCATCCATCAAATGCATTTGAGCACATTAACCAGCAATTAAAAAACGGTGCGAATCGAACAATTCCTGTGTGCACGCCTCAGAAAGTCCAAAAAAGTAATCTTCCTAAAATAGGTTTGTTAGGCTCTTTAGGTGAATGTACTAATGATATATTAATGTGCAGCACCAGGTTGAGTTTTTCATACTTTTCTCCTGTTAAAACACTTGAATTGTGCATCCCAGCAGTATTACAGCACATAAATAGATGACAAGATGAGCTGAAGATGTGATGTAGGCTGATAAATATTTCTCATCCTGATATATTCGACATAAAATGACACAGTTAGTGGCCATTAAGCGTCCCACTAGCAGGCAGTTGAATGAGCTCTTTCGCAGAAACTGGAAATGAATGTAAATTCTTGTGAACAATGCCCAGTGGGCCGCAGAAATGCTGAAATCAAATGTTCTCTGCTTCTGCAGCTCTTTTATTTTTCATACTTGCTCTTTCGCTTCTTGTCTATGCACATTTGCTCCTGCATCTACATGTTGTCTTTCTCGCTCTCTTTTTCTCTCCTGTTATTAGTGGTAATTTTAATGTCTTTTGAATAGTTGGCCCTCATCAGTTAATAAGTTTTTTTTTTTTTTTCGTTTTTTTTTGTTAGCCAGTCCACATAGATATATACCCAAAAATTCTTCATACAGTGGACTACCAGTAAAATTGATAAAAAATTTGGGACCAATAATTATTCAGACACTTTGACCTGACCATGTTTTGCTTAAGTGTTTTTCTTTAATTGCTAATACAACCTTTTTACACCACAGACTGTACAAAATTAAGCATTGCTTGAGTGGTTGACCTAAATTGGTCAACTAAATCTAATTGTGCACTTACAGCTTACAGCTTACAGCTATTCAACCTAATTCATTACATACCTTTCTATCAAAGTTATCTGACATTATCAAGATGAATTTGTTCTGACACAGTTAAACTCTGATTTCTTCTCATATTTTATTACCATTTTCTAAACTGTAGCGAATAAACTGTGATAATTATGTAAGAAATGTTGAAGGTGTCCAGATACATTTTGGTTTGACTGTATATAGGTAACACTTTATTTTAAGATGTCCTTATTACACGTTACATGTACTTTCTATTATAAAAGCAATAAATTATGCATAATTGCATGCAAGTAACCCTAAGCCAAACCCTAATCTTAACCCAAACAATATAGTAAGTACATGTAGTTACTTAATATTACTCAGTACTTAAATGTATAATTACACTGTAACAAGGACACCTTAAAATAAAGTGTATATTTTATACTAATATGTTAAAATATATATTATATATTAACCTATATATATACATTAAAATGTGTAATTTTATTTAATGCACAGAGAGTGGAATCACAATAAAAATTAATACAGTTATTGTTTACATTATATAATGTCGTAATATTTTACAATATTTTATTTTTTTATTATTATATTATATTATATTATATTCAACATTACTTTCATGAAGATATATTTTTAAAAAATAATACTTTTTTTTTTTTTTTTTTTTTTTTTTAACAGCAGGCTGCTATTATCAATCTTAATTTTATGGGCAAAGAGAAAATCAGCCATTTGGCTAAATACCTCCTGCATGTTTCATGGAAAAAGAACAATCATACAGGTTTGGAGTAACATGGGGTAAGTAAATCAAAGAGTTTTCATTTTTGAGTGAGCAGTCCCTTTAAAACAATCCTACTGCTAGCCAACCGTACACTATAAACAAAACTCTATCAAAGTTGCATGGAGTTTACATCAGTAACACAATTTGACTGCTAAAAGATCACATCTTTTTGCATTTCTGTGTCTCAGTCTTCCCCAAGAATTTTCTTCCCCATTTCTGTGTCTCAGTCTTCCCCCAAGAAGTCTTTTCCAGATAACAATGACTTCCACTTAAACCAGATATTTGGATGCTATTTTCCCCTGAAAACACAATTCATCAGCAGTTTCTCATTGCTAACGCAAGCTGTGTATATGGGGGAGTAACTTGTCCTCTGTGGAAAAGAGGATTAGTGATGTTGGTGTGGGCTGCTCTTGTTGTTTCTCCTGGCAGCAGTGAGTCATGATCATTAGCAGGGCTAATAAAAAGCTGGTTGGTGAAGGTACTTCAGCTGGTCTCCAACTGGTCACATATCTTCTCCGCTTGCCACGTGTATTGTTTCATATACACTCACACATGCGACATAATTACATCCAGAGGGCCCTGTATTGGAGCCAAACGCACTCAAAGCAGTTTGTTACGTCTACAGGTAGTCACACGTACACCAACATTCAACTCCTGCTTTGTGTGGATAAACGTCTCAACACGAATCACTCTCCATTCTCTCTCGAGAACAGTAGGAGATTTGAGGTAGAAGTGATATAAAATGGTTTTGTGGTGTAAATGCTCTCTTAATCTTTGCTGCCACAGTGACAGAGGAATTAGCTCCATTGGTACACCACTTTGTGTGCTTAATGCCACTTCCTGTCTCAGTATTTGCTCATTTAATCCCTCTGATAAAATGTTAGCAGCACTAACAAATTAATGTTTGACCTTGCCAGCCAAATTGAGCAATTGTCTGAATTTAGACAGCAATGCACAATTCATAAGAAGTGTATTTATGAAATATTGTGTGTCATCAAGGAGGACGCAGACTCAACCAGAGTAAAACAAGCAAAGTTTCACAAAAGTAAAAAATTTCATTGTGTTTGGGGCAAATATCTGCACTCCTTGAATGCCGAATTTGGGGGCTGTAGCTAACTGCTGTAATCACTGTAAAAAAAAATTAATTAATTAATTTTAAAAAATTGTTGTTTCATCTTAAAATAATGTGTTACACCGCTGACTTAAAATTTTTAGTTTAGTCAACTATAATATACCAGTTGTCCCTTAAATTAACACTGAGTATCTTAAAATTTCAAGTTGACTAAACTAAAAATTTTAAGTCAGCGGGGTAACAAATTATTTTAAGATGAAACAAAAATTTTTTTAAATTAATTAATTTATTTTTTTATTTTATTTTTTCAACTTTTTGAAACTTTTTTTTTTACAGTGACACTGCAAGAATTAAAGGAACACTGCACTTTTTTTGGAAATAGGCTCATTTTATAACTCCCCAAGAGTTAAACAGTTGAGTTTTACCGTTTTTTTAATCCATTCAGCCGATCTCCGGGTCTGGCGGTAGCACTTTTAGCTTAGCTTAGCATAGATCATTGAATCGGATTAGACCATTAGCATTTGGTCATCAAAAATGACCAAAGAGTTTCTTTTTTTGTTAACAATTGTTTATTGAGTTTTATTTTGTGGAACAGTAGTACAAAACAAAAAGCAGCTGTACAAATTTAAAACCCACCCCAACCCATCCCACCCCTTGGTAGACTTAAAAAATATATATAAAAAAAATAAATAAAATAATAATAATAAACATTAATTAATATTAATAGAAAAAATGACCAAAGAGTTTCGATAATTTTCCTATTTAAAACTTGACACTTCTGTAGTTACATCGTGTACTAAGACCGACGGAAAATGAAAAGTTGCGATTTTCTAGGCTGATATGGCTAGGAACTATACTCTCATTTCGGTGCAATAATCAAGGAACTTTGCTGCCGTACCATGGGTGCAGCAGGCGCAATGATATTACGCAGCGCATGAAAGTAGTCCCCAGCTATATCATAGGCTACTGAGCTGGGGACTACTTTCAGGCGCTGCGTAATATCATTGCGCCTGCTGCACCCAAGTGCTACCGCCAGACCCGGAGATTGGCTGAATGGATTCGAAAACGGTAAAACTCAACTGTTTAACTCTTGGGGAGTTGTAAAATGAGCCTATTTCCCAAAAAAGTGGAGTGTTCCTTTAAGTATTTTTTTTATCTTACTTTCAAGCAAACATCTTTACAATGAGATAAATTTGGTTGAGAAACAAACTTACATTAAATATATATAATGAAATAAGCTTATTTTTCTTACCTCATTAACACACTGATTTGCTTGTTTAATCTAACCCTGATTTATAATTAAAATTGAAATGGTGTAAGAAAAAAAGGAACTTTATATATTCTATGAAAGGTCTCTTTATAATGTCTTAATGCTTCTTTTTCTTCTCAAATAAATGATTCCTTTTTGTCTCAAATAAATTTATTTAAATACTTTATTTAATTTGTTATATTAAGAAAATGTATTTATTTACTGAAAATCCAACGTAAAGTTTCCAGTGCATGCTTTGTATATATCTCAGTTCCTTTTTTGGTCAATTTAGACCGAAAGAAGAAAAAAAAAACAGAAAAAGTTTTATTTTTAACAATTGCTACTTCATCGGAATGGTACGAAACTTGAACACTTTTGTCACAGTCACTATGTGACCACAAAAAAAAAAAAAAAAAAAATTGTGGACTTGATTTGAGAAAGCTAAATGGTCATTAAAAAAAAAAAAATAGCCACACTTGACCGCCATTGGAAATGAATTGAAAATATGCAAAATACGAAAATACCAAGATTGTTTTGTGTGCACAATCTACAAATCATTTACGATGCAGGAAAAAGTGCACAACAATAAAGGGGTGACACTAAAATATCAAGAGTGCAAAATAGACACACTTCACATTTCAAACCAACATTACAAACATGAAATACTTTAATTGAAAAGTAATATAAAACTATTAGAAAAAAAATCAATGTTCAATTGAAAAAAAGATCGTAATTATTGCATAAATATTAATTAGTACCGTGAAATTTTCTCATAATACAAAATAAAAAATAGAGTTAAACAAAAATATATATATCATTGATTTTACTGAAAATAAACAAACAAAAAAAAATTAGGTCACTTTTGAGTGACGAGTGTGACCCAGAAATGAACAACAAAAAACTGTAGCATATGTCTTCAATATACTCACAGTTACGTTACTTTTAAAGAAACTACCATGTTTTGCCGACGTGTACATGAGATCATGCACAAATGATGGTAATTGTGTGCATGTGTTTGTTAATTTGTGGAATTCTTCCATATACAACCCTTACCAGACATCTTCACAGCTGTGAGCTCAAGCTCAGCACAGACATACTTCCAGCCCTTTTCTTTATTTATCTGTTGGAGGTACACATGCGCAGACAGAATAAAAATCTCACAAGTTCCCATGTTTTCCCCTGACCCAGGTTATTGTCTTGTACCATAGCAGTCTGTGTTTTACGACAGACTGTAATGAGTTCCAGGCTGTGTTGGACGCTGCTAGCATTAGCCTACTTCTGGTTTAACCCCTTCCTCCGACACAGATCCTCAATCCACCTCGCGTTAAAGTCCCTTAAAAGCACAGCATTCTTCTGTCATCACATCTGTTTTCTGTTGAGCTCACCGGCAGGGAGAAATTCATGAGCTGAGAGCTGCACGGTTGCAGCTAAACAAAGTTTCCTGCATTATTCATGCGCTCATTCCACCAGGGTTTTTGGAACAGGTCATCACAATTCTCTTCCGTCCTGTGCAAGCCTGTAGCTATACGGACAACATGTCCATTTCATGTTCTCTGTGGAGCCCTGTTTTTAGTGTTTGTGTGTGCATGCGTGCGTGCATGCACTTGCAGCAATTTCTAACCTGGATCTCAGGGTATGACCGGAGATTAGGTACTGAGCACTTTTCTGTCATACTCTTGTTTTTATGATTTCTCCTTCCTTTTTCATGCCTACCCAGTCAGATTAGCCTTCCTGATGCTGTGTTTGCTCTCTTTGCTCGGACATGACTCGAGGATTTACTTACACATCTGCTCCACAAACACATCTTTTGTTTTTCTGCCTGTCCCTGATGTTCTCTTTCAAATCATGTCCCTCCTCACTGCACTTCCCCCTTTCCGTTCCTGCCAGTTCTCCTCCCCGTTTTCTCTCTTTCAGAAGAGTTTCATATTCACTGGTGATCATACTGATGAAACTCTGTAACAGTAAAATGACAATACAAACAAATCTAGATAAAGCAAACACTTGGAGTCAGCAGAACATTGTTAGGTAAGCATGAAAATTTAGAGATGGCATAATATGTACATAGGCATTGCAAAACCCTATTTAGGAGGCTTCAGCTCTTCATTCTTCTCATTCCCCCCTGTTTTAATGTGATCTCTCTTCATGTTTGCTGTAGCAACTTTGGATTCATTGTGTCTTGGACATTGTGTCTTAACATTTCTAACATTGTCCATTTCTTTGTTTTTATGTTCTACAGGCAATTCTTGGATCCAAGGAATTGGCAGAAAAAGTAAGTTATTTGAATTAAGTAACCAGAAAATCAAATATTTCTATTTGCCATGAACAGCAACAGGCAGTCCCAATTATAAGGCTTCAAACCTGACAAAAAGAATTGTGGCCCCAGCAGATTTCACGCAGCAGCTGTAGAAATTCAGTGTAATTGGTAAGTAAATTGCTGCGTGCTGAGTTGCAGTGGGAAGAGCACTGACACTGACCCTGACAAACTCATGAGATAATTTACTACTGATAGCAGAGCATATTGTGTAATATTACACCACCTGGAATTAGAGGGACTTACATTTGCTTGGTAAATGTGCTTCTCTGGCACAATATGTGAATAACACCCATGTTTCACACATAAAACTCTTGTCTGTTTGTCACCTTTTACCCTCTCTGCACCCACTCAACACTCAACTTATTTTTTATGACTCGTAGAAAAAAAGGTATTACCTTTTTTTAAAAAAAATGCAAAGCCTGAAAATGCCAGTATTTGAGTGGGATGCGAGTGGGACTTTTTTGATTTTGATTTAATTTACAGAGCTAAACAATGGGTCAGCGGCCTTGTCTCAAATTGTTGCGAACCAGTGTTGTTAACTAAAACTAAATTACTAAAAATCATTAATGTAACTAAAGCTGAAATAAAGTATAAACATTAGATGAAAAACACACATACACACACAAGTTAACATGAAAATTAGAAATAAATAAAGATTAAATTAAATGTATTAAAATTTCTTTTAGATTAAAATAAAAAAGCTATGTAGAAATATATATATATATATATATATATATATATATATATTTCTACATAGCTTTAAAATTTTTAATATATATATATATATATATATATATATATATATATAACAAATAAAAATGTCAAGAACATAAGAAAATTTGTAAACCTTAAATTAAATTGAAAGTTGAGAATATAAAAAAAGATATTCATAATATTGATAAATACTTTATATTGTGAGTAACGCTGTTTTGGATTAGCGTTCAAAACACTGTAAATCATTCAAAAGTTGATCTTCAATTTTCTTGAAACAACATAAAAGCACAAATCAAGATTACATTGAGGTGCTAACAGTGGAAGTAAACAGAGATACTTTTGAATAATTTAACCCCAAATGTAAAGCTTATAATATTATAAAAGCTTTTATATTAATTCTTCTGTTAAAACTAAAGTTGTTTTCATCTTTTTTACAACCATTTTGGTGTTTTAGGTGTTACAGTATGCAAATAAGTTGTAAAATTCCATAAGACTGCAGAAAAGATTAGTACTTTTTTCTAACACAAGATCAATGTTAACATGCATATTCTTCATGTCTTCTGACTATACTATGGAAACAGTAAGTATTTTAATGTTTATGGATCAGCCCCATTCACTATATAGTAAGTGCCTCATTGTAACCTAGATTTTTGCTTTGAAATTAAATTTGCTGATAATATATGTGGCATTATAATGCCACAAATGCTGCTGTTTGAGCTTAAATTGTATTAAACCCAGTATATTCCTCTACTACAGCACTGAGAGCGCACAATTGGTCATAGACAAAGACTGTCTTAAAACGATATCGTCTCTAACAGTAGAATATAGGATCGCACATAAATCCATTCATTCATGCGAACAGAGCGAGTGCGTGAAAATCTCAAAGAGTTGATTTTCATCATGTAGCTTTCTTCTGTGTGCACCTCTGGAAAGAATGAATCAGCCCAGCGCGTCAGCCAACTGTTCTCAGAGCTGCGGCACAGAGACGGGCCCCTTCCTCTCCTTCTCTCTTACCTCACCACATCAATGCACGTTAACCGCCTGTTGGCTGAGCAGGACTCCACGGGTGGTGGATTTTGTTTTAATTGTGCTCTTCCGCTAAAAACTAACAGCTATTTATAAGTATTTGACTTTGCGTGTCCCCCCTCCCTCATAGCTTTGCAGCTGGCGTTGGTGAACATTGCCATGAGGAGTCTTCTGTTCCTATTGATCTTTGTCTCCCGTGAGAGGGCCGCGGCAAGCTGAAATGACACGCAGTCGTGGTCCTCGTGCGCGCGCCCCCGATTCTGCACTCCCATGACAATTAACGTTATGTTGCACTGCCACCAGCAGGCCAGCATATGTAACAACATCAAAAGCAAAGCTGGTTTAAAGTAGCGTGGAGCGAATACTATTTCAAAAATCACACACAGACATTGTCATGGATAGGAGCAACCTGGTTTTCTCTTTTTTCCAGTGTGCAGGCTGTGTATTGCTCAATGAGGAATCGAGTGTGGGTATTCACATTCAGTTTGTCATGTGTGCAGCATGTTTAATGGCTGTGTAGGTAGGCAGCAGGATTTGCATGCATGAGTGTGCATGAGTGCTGCGTTATCACGCCCTTGGAAAGAGATGCATTTATGTCTTTGAAAAATCTGGCAAGGATTCATGATACTTGTTGGGTATGAATGATTAAAGGTTGGCCAGACTTGCTGCTGCTTTGGAGGAACTTTTATAAGAACATTTTGAGAAGCAGCTATCAGTGCACTTGCAAACACACATGCACAAAATGCATTTAGAAATATGAGTTTTTTTTGTCCAGTGCCAGATATTTTTGCACAGTTGATCAGTGCTTTTATCACGTCACATGCTCTGTTCTATATTTGCATGTACAAGATTG
Source organism: Tor tambroides (assembly GCA_021397915.2). Classification (NCBI taxonomy): domain Eukaryota; kingdom Metazoa; phylum Chordata; class Actinopteri; order Cypriniformes; family Cyprinidae; genus Tor; species Tor tambroides. The sequence continues at coordinate 79,768 of JAFVLL020006551.1, forward strand.
AAATCTTGGCACAATAAACAAATGTTTTTTTTGCTTACCGGTTCAGTCCAAGCTGGTCTTTTCAACATAGGGTTCATATGACATTGTGTTATAAACATGGAGTACATTCTTCATTTCATTGCAGGTTATTCAGGAGGGCTATGCGGGTCAGTCAGGCCTTAAAGGAGAGAAGGGAGACCGGGTAAGAAATGTCAAACACTGAATCATACCAAATGAGTATGTTTGTGTGCTAAATCCCACTCTCTGTCCAGGCTGGCTGGGAATAAATGACTGCAGCGCTGTTTACTTTGGCATCTTTTACAAATGCCTCATTAGGAGCTAGCTTCTGTGCCAGTGATCCAGCTTGGCCGACTACTCAAAAGTTTCATTATTACTGGCATAATCTCTTAATACATTAATAACATAAATGAAAAACCCTGCATCAAGACGATATTAAGATTTTTCAGGATGGGGGGAGGGGGACTGATACATAGCAGCATTTAAAAGCAAAATTGTTGCTTATATACAATTGCACGTGCATGGGGTATTGTTCCTGATTTTTTTATTTTTTTTTTTAACCACACAGGGTTTGGACTGTACTGGTGGTGGAGTTCCTGGACGAGTGAGTCAATATCGTTTTTGCCTGGAAAATTACCTTTCTGGCACAGACTGATCATTTGAAGTAATGAATGAACTGTCCTCTTTAAAATAAACATTTAAAAAATACTATTTTATTTTCATTGAAATTGATTAGTTAAATTGTTATACTATTACTTTAATAATACTAATAATAATGTATAACTATATTAAAATACAAACAAAAATATTTTATTATTTATAAAATATTTATATATTTACATATAATAATCACATAGAGTAATAATAATAATAAATATACACACAATATTTTCAGATTATGGGCCAGATTTACTAAACAGGGTAAATTAGTGGTAGAGCGCAATTCCATAAAAGCGCCGAGAGGAGGGGAAAATTCTGTGGCTGATTTACTAACAATGCGCACATTAAAGAACACATAATGACCAGCATAATCTACCAAGAGCAGCGCAAATTGCCACCTGCTTTAAGACATGCTTTTTTGGGCATTAAATAATGGCGCAAATACCAGTAATTAACGAGCGCAAACATTAGTAAATCGTGTTGCATGATTTATTTTAATACTCTCCTCCCATAAATTTTGCGTCTGAAAGGGAAACTCCTACAAATGCATATTCAATAAGGTCAGGCATTAATTCTTCACTGTGCATCTTTAGTAAATCCTGACAGTACTATTTTAACGCCAAAAGACGGTTTGCGCTGATGCAAGCTGTTTGTAAATCTGGCCCTAGATTAACATAACAGTTTGAGTTAAAGTTGCGTGAGTTGCATGTCTTAGTGTTATTTTAGTATTATTTCCAGGTTTAAATCAGGTGATCAATTCCAGGTTTTCTCTGTGGCCTCACATTTTTGGCCTCCACTGAATGTGAATTAGTCACTAGGGTGTCATGCTGTATCTCTGTGTTTTAGTGCTCAGAAGGAGCTAAAGGGGAGAAAGGAGAGAAGGGAGAGTCGGTAAGTGTGTGCGCCAACCTTGTCTTAGAGAGAGAGAGGCTGGCGATCGAATTTTTGTTCAACAGGCTTCACTGAAGCAGAGGGGATATCTTGATACTATTTCTGGCTATTGATTCACCCATTTCTCATTCTCTTACGTTTCAGGGTCTGGCTGCCAACTGGGGAGAAGCTATAGGAGTGAAGGTAAAGGAAGACGGTGTGACTGTTAATGAGTGCATTAGAGCTTGCTTACTTATCTCCATTTCTGTCTGTCTGTCACTCTCATACACATGCTCAGGGTGACAAAGGACAGAAAGGAGAAGTCGGAGCCACAGGTTTGCCCGGAAGTCCAGGCAAAGATGTAAGTGACTAGCATTTGATGTGAAAGTCAAAGATGCTCATACTTTATGTACATTATATATATATATATACCAGTGCTCTGTTGAGTCTCCTTCAGACGTGTTGATATATTTCATTGTGTCGCTGCAGGAGTGTACTCAAAAAGCAATTGTATAGCATGCATAATATGTCTCTGTGCACATATTTGAATTTTAAAAGGATGCAAGAGTGTCTTTCCTTTTATATTGTTTAAAGTGGCTCCATATATCCACAGCACTCTACTGCGAAAAGCATTATGCTTTAGACTCTTACCCATATACTCAGTGCTGCCTTTTCTTCTCATTAGATATCTGTTTGGGTGTTAAATCTTCTTAATGCTGCATAGATTACATAAGCCAACAAAGAGCCACAAATCAATGCAGCCTCATTGATTCTTTTAAATGGATAGTCAGGTCGCATTACGCTTAATCTTTTCTATTCCTTACACAAAGCATGCTAAGGGGATGGCGAATATGGCCGAGCCAACTAATGCATATTTGGAATTTGCTTTTAAACTGTTTATCTATCTAAGCCTCCAGTCATCGGTGAACTGACTTGTTTGATTCCTGTTGGAGGGTTGTTATGCAAGCAGTGTGATACTGCTAAAGCAGCGTTTGAGATGAACTCAAGCTAATGATCTTTTATTGGTCTTGGCTGTCACAGGGTCGAGCTAATCCTATTTGTGTGGTGGGCCCTAAAGGACAAAAGGTAAAACGGACTGATCCTCTCGGGATTATTTAACGGTTTTCTGGGATACTATAAATGAACTAGTTTTGTGGTGTCATTATCTTTAGTGCTTGTTATGCACCGCAAGTGTTTCTTAGCGCTGATTAATTCACAGGGTGTTCCTGGTGTAGTTGGTCCAGAGGGGCTTGCAGGAGAACCAGGCCACCCAGGACCTCCTGGACCACCTGGAGTTGGAAAACCAGGACCACCGGTAGGCAAATTCATAATTTAAATACAAGTTTTGGATGTATTTTCTAGTGTATTGTCTTTAGTCGACCTCCCAAAACAGTGTTGCAAAAATAGGAGCTGAAACTGCCAAGTTTTTGAGTTTCAGAGAAAAATTGTAACTGTTTTTTTGTTGTTGTTATTGTCAATCAATGCATTTGGGCCAACTTTTCAGCTTTGTTCTGTCAGTTTTAAAAAATATTTTCCTCTCATTACTGAATTGGCAAAAATCTAAAATAATTAGACTGTTATAATATCATCAGGCTGTATTAATTATAGTATACTACTCTGCATACTAGAGTAGCATTTCTATAGTGCATATGTATGCCACTATTCCTGTAGCATGTATGCGTAGACCTACCACAATTTGGCATATTTGGGATATTTGGTATTCAGCAGAAAAATTATGCAACACACTGACCGGACCTTTAATTTCCAGTAATCAAATTTCATTGAAAATTACATTTTGTCACTTATTATGTGATCAGACTGACAAGAGTTAAAATATTTTACACCAAAATTGGATTTAAAATTAAAAATACAATAACTTAATAAAAAGCCCAATACAAATAAAAATTAAAAAAATATATATAGTTGAGGTACTTTGAGGTAAATACTAGTGTTCAAAAATTTTTAATTAATGTTATTTATTCAGCAAAGATGCATTAAATTGACAGTAAAACATTTATAATGTTACAAAATAAATAAATTCTATTCTTTTGAACTTTTGAACAGTTTTGAACTCCATTCCTCAAAAAAAAAAAAAAAAGAATCCTGAAAAAAATGCATCACAGTTTAGTAAGTAAAAATAATAATAAGAAATGTAATAATAAGAAATCAGCATATTGGAATGATTTGTGAAGGATCATGTGACACTGAAGACTGGAGTAATGGCTGCTGAAATTTAAGCTTTGCCATCACAGCTTTTCATCAAGTTACATTTTACATAATACTAAAATAGAAAACAGTTATTCAAACAACATTTTACAATATTACTGTTTTTTTGATCAACTAATTGCAGATTCGGTAAGCATAAGAGACATTAAAAAAATCTTAATGACCCCAACCTTTTGAACAGTTGTGTGTGTGTGTGTGTGTATATAATATGATTTAATAATTAACATACAATTTGATGTCATTTGATGAAGTGCACAGTGTATACTGGTTATTATACAGTTATAAGTATGCTGGTGTTCTATTTTGTCTCTTTTTTTACTTCCTAAGCAGTTGTTTTTATCTCACAGGGGCCCCCTGGTGGAACTCCAGGATCCAAAGGAGAGAGAGTATGTTAACTAATATATGTTTTCCAGCTATGACCACGATGTTAAATGTGTTTTAATGAAAATGTACCATTTGCTTTGTTTTTTGTGTAAATGTGTATCTAAAAATAGCAAAACATTCTCTCTATTTCTAGGGAGATTCTGGGATACCTGGTGAAGACGGAAAGCCTGGAGAACCTGTAAGTGCGTTTTTTTCTCATTTTGACCTATAGAGGGATGTCAATGTGAAACGATGACGTGTGCTGAATTGCTAAGACAGAAGATGCTAATTATCCTGATTTTCTATCACTCTCCTGATTGTTCTGTCACTGTAAGGGACAAAATGTGTTTACTATCATCAGCACCATAATTAGTTTTATTACCACTGGAGCTATCAGCAAATAATTTGCATTTGCAACTCAATGAGCTTCTGCACTTCTAATCTTCATGCATACCCAATGACGTGGTTTGTTTTGCTGACAGGGTCCGAGAGGTCCTTGGGGACCTAAAGGCGAGAAGGTAAGTGTAAGCAGTCTGAAGTTCAGATTCTGCATGAAAATTTCTGTTGCTTGTTATGAGTCTACTCAGAATTCACAGAAAGTCACAGAGCATGTTCTTGGCTCTTATTGCTTTATTTTATTTTTAAAGGGACAGTTTCATTATTTACTTAATCTCATGTTGTTCCAAACCCGTATGACTTATTTTCTTGCATGGGACACAAATGTCCAATGTCATTTTTTCAAAATAATATGAAAGTCGCATTATTATTAAGTTATTTTAGCATTATTTATGTACTAAAGGGTCGGGTCCAAGTCCACCTTTTTGAGTCCCAGTCGAGTCGTAGTTTTTAACCAATTTTAGGAGAACAATCCATTTAATATGTTTTTTCTGTCTTCAGGGAGACCCGTGTGTACCATGCCCAGCAGTCTCTTTCAACTCCACTGGCAACACTGTGGCATTTCAGAGCAAGCAGGGACCTAAAGGAGAACCAGGGGCACCAGGCAAAGGAGAACAGGGTCCACCTGTGAGTTCACTCTTGAAACCAACTCCACAAACTGCTTGTGTTTATCACTGTTCAGAAGTGTGATTAAATGTCTCTGTGTAGCATCCTGAAACTGCTTTTATTTTCCAATACTCAAATCTGTGCCTGGTAGACACTTTATCATTGCAAAATATCCAGCTGACAATGCTTTTCACCTCAGTTGGCCCGCCATATTTGTGTTTGCCAAGCTCAATGAAATAAGCCAACAATCAGCGAGGTCTTTTTCGCCTGCTATTGTTGTGTTGAGTGAGAAATGCTGTCGCCATTCCACTACCCTCTCGCAGGGAGAACAGATCTTCTATCGTGCTTCATTATAGCTTCAGGAACATTCAGGTCTCTCCTATCATCCATGAAATCCATCAGCTTTCCCTCCCTCAAAGTTTAGACCACTTTCTGTGTCAGATTTCATTTTACTCAATGACTACGGTAAAGGCCTTTCCATTTTTTAGCCTTTTAAAATTTTCAGAGTAAGAGGGAAAATTTCGCACAAAAACATCCTCAGCATACCATAAAGCGCTTGTTCGCATTTCTCTGTAATGATTTCCAATACCATCACAATCTATTCCTCATACCTAGTTGTAGGACAGAGTGTGAGAGCGTGGGATGCAGAAAGTGACAGGGTGCAAATGCGGGACATTTACAGTGGAGAAGTTGTGGTCAGCTAGTATGATATTAGTGTCATGATTAGGAAGACTGATGCTGATAGTTGTATGCCTCTATTTACACAGGGCCCTGCTGGACTGGATGGCAAAGCAGGACACAAGGTAAGTTTTTGCTGTTTACTTACTGTTTCTTAGTGCATAGAAACACACACATATATGTAAAAATATTAGTATCTACAGTACAATATTGTAGCATAAGATGGGATATTATAAAAATACAATGAATGAAATGGCTAATAAACTAGACATTTACCAGTCAATATATCTGCTGGATGAAAAAATAAACTACTTCAACATCATGAAGGCGACTTTTCCATAAATTTCACTCACATTTTCTTCAATTTTTTCCTCAGATTTTAAAATGTGTGTGTGGTTCTTTTTATCATCTTATGTTATTCCCCTGAGGTCCACTTATAATTTTAATCAAGATTTCCTGAACTAAAAGTAGTCATAATTTAGTTTCCATTACCATTTCCCACCCTTTCTCTGACCCTTAGAATTAATTGGGCTGTTTTTGCTACTGTAAATTTCAGACTTAAGTGTAAATACCCTCTTTCCATGAGAAATTAGAAACAACACTACAGACTATTAGTATGTATCCAACTTCCTCCTCATTATTTTATTACTGGCCAGGCCAGGACACTGAATAGCTGTCATTGATGTGTACATGTGGGCGTAATGTGTTCATGCATTCATCTTTGTTACATCACAAACTTAGTTTTCACTTTGTTTTGTTTTTGGAAAGAGAAGAGAGTTTTGAGTTTACAGTTTGTTTGCATTTTTTTTTTTTTAATCAAGCAATTCTTAATATGATAAAAAACAAAATGTATAAATAAATAAAAATCATGGACCGTTTTTAACTGGACAAGGCACTGGAAAGTAACTATGAAGTTTTTTTTTTATTTACCCTATTTTTAGTCTGTATCTGGGGAACCATTAACCAATCCAAAATACACAATATGACCACATACACACACAGAGACAATGAAACAGGCTTTCAATTTTATGTTAATCGCTGCTTCCTGTTGCAGAGCTTTTTCTTAAAAGTCAGCAGCTGTGTTGTGACAACTACAGCACATTGCGGTGTATTCCAGACTAAACTACCACGTTCGTTTTTTTTTTTTCAAATTCAAGAGTGCTGAGTCATTGAAAATGTCATCCAGAGTTTAAACCATTTTTACAAACTGTCTTCCGCATTGTGATTCTTTCACAGGGAGAGCCAGGAGTAGACGGGGTCAGAGGCGAAAAGGTGAGTCTGCCAAGCGTTGGCAAGAAAGATGAAGAATCTGTACACTGTGAATTGCTTGACACTGGGAGAAGTTTTGAAGTGAAATTAAGTTGCCATCTTTGTTCTCTTAGGGTGAACCGTGTTCTGGCTGCCCTACCATTGGAGATATTCCAATGGGCATTTTGAATTGGGCTCAAAAGGGAGAGAAGGGAGATCCAGGTGCTGGGCAGAAAGGAGAGCAGGTGAATGTGATGGAGTGAATGCTCATTGATATCCAGCACACAGCATTTAAAAACTTCTGCATCGCTGAATTACAATGCAAACAGTTTTTGATATCCACTTCAGTGGTTGTGTATGAGTGTGCAGGGATGCATATATTGGCTCATGCATAACCGCAGACATCCCTGATCTGTATAACTCCATGCATTCGGCTCAGATATAAGCCTCAGGCACAAATGCTTTTAAAAAATGATTCTAATGACAGATTGGGGAATTAAGCAGCCAAGGCTTTCATTACATGTCTATTAAACAAGAGAATATGCACTCATATTCTCTGCTTTTCTTTTTCTTTCTTTTTACTTGGTTTTCATGTACAGGGAGAACCAGGTCCAAGTGGCTTTGCTGGACTAAAAGGGGAAAAGGTAAACCGAATGGAAATGTGTTCACTAGGATGATGGATTTCTACATTTTCGAATGGTTTTAAGGTTATACACTATAATAAACAGGTACATATGCATGTGCAGCGACTCTATTTGGACACTTAAATATATGTATGGCATTATTTTAGGTAATTGAAACAAAGCATTTCACAAAAATAATTTGGTTGTCAGATTTAGTGGAACACCTCTCTACTTAATGTGATGAACTACACCTGTAGTTGCTCTCTAGGGCACCTGTGTGGAGAGAAACTGACTTCATACATCCATTAAAAATGACCTTGGGACCAGATGGTTCAAAGTAATTGCTAAAAGTTAGTTCTGAGAAAAGTTAGAGTGCATTTTTTTTCAATGCCATTTTTTCCCAGTGCATTGATATTCATATGCTTAAGTGTGGCTTATGTGTCCAAATACTTTTTGTTACCACTGTGCATATCTATAGTGTGTGTGTATGGTAATTATCGAATTGAAATAATCTTTATCACATTATAAAATGGTATTGTCATTTGGGGAAACTATAAGGTGTAGACAGTATTTTGTTATACATGTACATTCATGTGTTCAACTTTCTGGTTATAGGGCAATGCAGGCAGCAAAGGAAATGAGGGGAAATCTGTAAGGAACCATTTTTTATTATTCTTATATGTTCTTTGTTTTTAACTTGCATGATTTATGACTGACCTCAGCATTAGATTAATGTGCAGATGCTGATGTTTTTTAGGGCAAACCTGGTCCAAAAGGATCAAGTGGAAATAAAGGAGAGAAGGTGATTAAGCTCAACTCACACGTTGTTATTCTGCACTGATTGTAAAGTGTTTTGTTTGCAACCTCACAGCACCAGGAGACACACAAATACCACAGTTGGAGAGGAAAATATAATAATAATAATAATAATAATAGTATAAATAAAAGACTGTCTAGCTGAGTTTAGTGTAAACTTCCAGGAAACTGTCAGGTTTCTGAAGGATTATGTGACACTAAAGACTGGAGTAATGGCTGCTGAAAATTCAGATTTGTCATCACAGGAATAAATTGCATTTAAAGTGTTCAAATAGAAAAAATAAAAGTTATTTCAGTTTATAATAATATTTCACAACATTAATATTTTTACTGTATTTGTCACCACCTTGATTAGCATAAGTGCATAAGATACATCAAAAACATTGCAAAGTCTTACAGGCTCCAATTTTTAAAACTTTTTACATGAATTTTCATGAGTTCATACAGCTTGAATGCTGCTGTCAAGTGTGACAAACCATTTAAAAAAATGAGACACTCTGAAATTCATGTTTATTTTTTTAGTTCAGCTTATCACTCAAATTGTTACACTGGCAAAAAAAAAAAAAAAGACAGACAGTTAGTTTTTTGTAAGAGTACATTTTCACTAGTGGTGTCATATTTTTACAGGGTGATCTTGGCCAACCCGGTATAGGGACAACTGGTCCAAAAGGTGAAAAGGTAAGTGAATGTCTTCACACAGTGCTTTTCTCTCCTTCATTAAAATTGTATGGATGTGCTTAATGTGCCTTGTATTTAAGGGAGACTCATGTGGCGTGTGCCGAGACACAACCTCTGAGGTGGGAAGTGGCCCATCTACGATAAAGGTCACAGGGGAACGTGGCCCTCCAGGACCTCCAGGCCCACCAGGAGAAGGAGTAGAGGGCAAACAGGTAAGCCTGACTATTTTATGATCACTTTATATAAGAGGAGGCAAGGGTGGTGTGTTGCTTCTAGTGTATCAGTGTATAAATTTTTAATTTGAGAAGCCCAAAACACACTGACCTTGTTTTCAAAATGGATGTCCCAACAGGGGCCACCAGGTCTTCAAGGTTTCAAAGGAGAGAAAGTAAGTTATTATTATTTTTTTAAACTCTGCAATAGGGATTTTTCTATGCATTAAATATGATTTTTATGTTCGTAGGGTGATCAGGGTTTACAAGGAGACCCGGGTGTGGATGGGGCACCTGGACTCCAAGGACCTCAAGGAGAACCAGGCAGGAATGGCCTTAATGGTCTAAAAGGAGAAAAGGTCACTGTCATGTAACATTGATCATGCAGTCACATATTAATTGCATTGCAGTAAATTATGTGCCATCACGGGATATTTTAATAATCATTCATCATATTGATATAATAGATTACACCTTTTATATGTGTTTAAATTTTTATAGTGTTTAAATTTGCAGGCAAAAACATACCAGATAAGCATAGTTGACCATCTAGATTCCTGCTCACTTGCAATTTGAAAGCTTTCTGTCTTTTCTTATTGCGTATGTGTCTACATCGCCAGGGAGATGCGTGTGACAGCTGTCCATCACTCCCTGAAGGAAATGGCAATGTTGTTGGCTTACCAGGACCCAAGGGAGAGAGAGGAGAGCCAGGTTTGCCAGGCGAGGGCCGAGGAGGCAAACAGGTACGAGTTTTTCTGTGAAAACGCATGCTTTCTCAGTAAATTAGTGTTTTATATGACTGTTGCACAAACCAAGTCCTAACTCCAAATATTAAAATTAGGAGCACACAATTTGTGTTACATATATGACTGATACTTCAAATCATGCAGCTTGTTAAGGAGAGGTTCACTTTTCTAAGCAACTGAACTTTGGCTTAGCAGATGATAAAATGAAAATAAAATAGGGCTGATAGTACTTAGTTTAGATGCCATTAAGCAAATAAGTGTGATTAATAGGGTTATAAGGATACATTGATACGGATCAATGCATTGATCAAATTACTAACAATATGAAATATCAATTAAATATTCATGTTATATTTTGGTTGCATTTGTGAGTTAATAAAATGTAACTGGTTGTGTAAAATGGGCACATAATACTATAATTAACAATATAATACCAATATATCAATCACATGACCCTAAATCTAATGAAATAATAATTGTATTGTGGCAGGTTTTGAGGTATCAGCAAGTATTGTAAGAGAATCAGTGTCAGATTGTATTGTAATAAACCCCCCTAATTGTTCCGCTGCCCCCCCCCCCCTGCATATCTTTACTCTTTCTTTATTATCTCACTCTATAGGGTCGGCCAGGCCCACCCGGTATCCAGGGACCTCCAGGGCTCAAAGGCAGTCAGGTAAAGTTACACACCTGACTAATGTGCATACATCAGTCACAATTGTGTGCGGGAGTGATAAGATTGACTGTGGAGTGATGCTTGTGTTTATTTATTATTAGGGTGACGCTGGGCCTTCAGGTATTGGCCTTCCAGGACTGCAGGTGAATGAACATCTATTGTAACCCCTCAGAAAATCTGTTTTCATTTAAACTATTTTTAGAGAAATGTTCAGGTCTCAGCAGCATTTAAATAATTCCTTAAATGCACCAGCTCTTTGTAATGTTTTGATGTTCTCACTCAGGGTGAGCAGGGACCTAGAGGTTTTCCCGGAGCTGCTGTAAGTGCACAAAAAGTATTGTGTTCTTGAGTGTTCACACATGGCTATGGCCCTCTGAGTGTGCAAATCTGCAGATGTTGTTCTCTTTGAATTGTCTGTATTTGTACTTGTCTACTGTTATCTGATACATACACTACTGTTCACAAGTTGAGGTCGGTACAATTTTTAAAATGTTTTTGAAGTCTCTTATGCTTACCAAGGCTGCATGTATTTGATAAAAATACAGTAAAACAGTTATGTTGTGTAATATTATTAGAATTTAAAATATATTTTAAAATGTAATTTATTCCTGTGATGGCAAAGCTGAATTTTCAGCATCATTACTCCAGTCTTCAGTGTCACATGATCCTTCAGAAATCATTCTAATATGCTGATTTGAAGCATTTCTTATTATTATCAATGTTGCCTAATATTTTTGTGGAAACTATTATACATTTTTCAGGATTCATTGGTGAATAGAATGCTCAAAAGAACAGCATTTATCTGTTATATAATTTTTATGACATTATAAATGTCTTTACTGTCTCTTTTGATAAATTTATAGCATTCTTGCTGAATTAAAGTATTATTTTCTTTAAAAAGAGATAAAAACTTCTTACTAACCCTTTTGAACAGTATGTGTATGAAAATCAAAATAATCAATAAAACAGCCCCCTCAATATAGAAACTAAGTGTGAAAACAGTCATGTGTATCCTACAGGGTCCAGAAGGACGTCAAGGACCTGCAGGGCCAATTGGACCAGCAGGACAAAGGGTAGATCACCAACGCAATAACACAGTACTCTTCAGGCCAAAAGACACAATGGATCTGACCTAACTGCTGTTCCAATGTGTTGCTTGATATCAATAGGGTCCAAAGGGAGAAATGGGACCACCAGGGCCACAGGGGCCAATGGGAATGGGACCAATTGGACCCCCAGTAAGAACCTGAGATGAAACAGGCACTAAAATGTTGTCCCCAGCCATAGGGACAGCCATTTTTTTAATGTTCTTGTTCTCTTCATTATATTTAATATCTGAATGCCATTATGGATGTACATTATGTCTTTTGCATAAAAAATAATGCAAGATAAGTGCATATTTCATATTACAGTTTTTTTTTCAACTGCTTACACATGTTTTCAAAACTTTGCCTCTTTTTTTCAGAACTTTACACACAAATCTAAGAATTGCACACACAAAATGCAAAATGCCTCACATCTCTTGCAAAATGAAGCACTGCATTCAAAATATCACAAACACATCTCAAAAGCAAACATCTGCAAGCACCTTTGCCATAATATTAATTCCTATTAGATTTTTTGTGTGTTGCATAGAGAATTGTGTGATGTGTTTTGCAAAAATTGTTTTATGAAATTGAAAACCGAGTCAAAGGCTGAGAATTAGTGTATGGTTTTGCAGATTTGGTGTGTGGTTCTGGTGTTTGAGTGTCAGGTTTCAGAATTCGTGTGACAAGTAAAGATTTTGTGTGTATGCTGTTGAAAAAACTGTAAGTATGCTGTTATTCATGTTCACAATATACTATTTCACATCATAGAAAATAGGGAGTGTAATGAGACACAGCCAGTGATTTTTTTTTTTTTTTTTTTTTGGTCTTGCACTTGTAAATGATTTATATATTCTGTGTCACAGGGTAGGGATGGTACACAAGGATTGCCTGGGATACCAGGGCAAGATGGGAGTCATGTAAGTTCCTCTCCAGCAATGCTTTGCTCAACTCCTCTAGCTTATTCCCATATTGTGACACGTGTTCTGTCATTAACAAATTCACCCAAGCATATTGTCCGTTGTTCATTGCTCTGCCATCTAGAGACGGCATCAAACAAACTTCTATAAACTGCAGAGGCAAAGGCAGTGAGAGTTTGTTGTCTTCCCAGAGCTCGTCTCATTAAAAAAGCAAAGTTAACGTTGTCTGTTCTCGCATCAGATGTTAATTACCTGAGGCTTTGTCGCAGAGAGCTTGAGGAGCGAAGCCAGAGACAGACTCGGGTCATATCCGACTCTGCCTGGATCCCTAACAGCAACACATTGTCTGCTTGCATCACGTCACCTGTCGCTGCTCCTCCCCGATCCACACTCATCTCGCAGGCCCTGGAGAGTTACACACAATAACACTGTCTAACTGAGCCTTTGTGTGTGTGTGTGTGTGTGTGTGTGTGTGTGTGTGTGTGTGTGTGTGTGTGTGTGTGTGTGTGTTTCTCCTTGTCTTTCAGGGAGCCACTGGGCCTAAGGGTGACAAGGTAAGTGTCTGGATCAGTGAGCTGGGGAGGCGATTTCTAGGTTCCCTGAAGCAGTGAGAATGTGTGTGTGGAGGGAACGATGGATAGGAGGAGTAATGTTTAGAGCGACCGTCTGTACACACAGTGATGTGTCCACCTTGGAGACACAAACAGACGCATAAGTCTGACAGAAGAGTTTGACAGTGCTGAAAAAGTTAAAAATGCCCTCGAGCTAAAACAGGGCTATTAATTGGTGAATATAACAGCTGTCATCTGTAATCTGACAACATCACCGAGTATCAAAGAGAAAGGAAGTGTGCGTGAGGGAGATGAGAAAGAGAGACCTCGATAGAAAAGCCATGGAAATGCTTCATTCTTTAATGTCCTCTGTTGTCTCCCAGACTAATTTGTCTAAACACAGAGGAAAGTGGCAGCTGATATCAAATGATGCATATTCTTCCTAAGTGTGATGAAGTGCTCTGTCATTCCTGTTGAGTGCCAGGATAGAATTCTACAGCAGAACCTTTTGTAATTTCGACATCATGTCATGTTGCAACACAATTTAACGTGTGTGTGTGTGTGTGTGTGTGTGTGTGTGTGTGCACGTGTTGGGACCATGACCCAACAACATAATTTAATATTAATATAGTTAATATAGTTAACTAAAAATAAATCTGAAACTAAAATTAAAATAAAATTAAAATTAAAATAAAATATATAAAATATTAATATTTAACTAAAAATAAAATGATATTTTAAATGGTCACAAGTTCATTTTATTATTTGTTATTGTTATTATTAATGTTAAATCAGTATGCATTCATTTATTAATAATAATATAATGCTTATTTTTTTGTTGTAGTCTAAATGGTTTAGTTATTGTCAAAAAGCAAAAATAAAACAACAATTAAAATGGATATTGGTTATTAGAAACAAATGTATTCTGTATCATATTCATAAATGTTCTATATCTTAGTTTTGCTGAGTTGTGATGCTCTCTCTTAGTGTAGGTTGAATATATTTAATTTAAATAAATCATTTGTTCAAATAAGCAAACTCCTAGCAACATAAAAACCATTCAGAATACTTTAGCAACCACATAGCATCACTCTGGAAACAGTCTAAACTAGTTGTGGCAGTTTACTCAGAAAATGTCCAACTCACTGTAACCAAATTGTTTTTTCTGCATCGTAGGGTGAACCAGGAGAGTGCAACTGTTTGAATAATATGTTACCTGGAACTGGCGGACCTGTGAGCTAATGCTTTATTTCATTGTTGTTAATCAGGAGGACATTAGTACACTCTCCCACATAAACACTCAAAGAATTTGAGCTATTAAACATAACCTTTTAAATCATGAGACCCGATGTCATTCACAGAGCTGAATTTGATTACTCTTTTCTTGCAGGGGGTCCCAGGTGGTGAGAGCAGGTGGCAGCCTGGTCCGCAGGTCTGACATCCTTTTTCACTCTTTATCTCCCTTCTGCTGCTTAAATCGCTGCATTTTGAGTTTGTAAAAAAACAACAAAAAACTAGCAATTATAATAGGGTTTCAGTGCTACACTCTACTAATAGAGACATAAAAAGAAATCTGAGAGTGATTGTGACTCTTTTAATGAGTAATGAATGACCGTCTTCTTACTTTACTTATGTGCTTAATTTGCCTTAGGGGCCTCCTGGACCACCGGGCCCTCCAGGTCCCCCAGGGCTCCAAGGCTTTACAGGAATCCCCGGCCCACAGGTGAGTATAAAACAAATGGCATCAGGGCATACCTCTGCTTTTTCTCTCTGTTCCTCCATCCTGCTCTCTTTGTGGGGCTTCTGTACCGGGAAGGCCTGCTTGGGTAACTCTGGGCTTGAACTAAAGCATATTTAAATGCACCGATAATGTTTACATTTAAAACGTATGTTAATTTAGCAAATAATGTTTAATACCTAAAGCTGCCATCAATTAAATGTAATGTAATATAAATGTAATGTCATGCAATTGTAATGTAGTTTGTAAAAGAGCGCTATATTAAAAAATTGCTGTTAAATTTGCACGCTTTAAAGGGGCTTCTGGGATTTTTGGACAGTGCCGTGGGATGTGCTTTGTTAATGGCTGTGTTTTTAAAAGTTAATGTAAAGTAAATGTAAATATTAATGTAGTTTGTAAATCTAAAGCATTAATGTATAGTTAAAATGTTGCGCAAAAATATCAATTAAATGTAATCTCAATACATTAATTAAATAAGTAGTTGGGGATCGTGCTGCTTTTTTCTTTTTAAAAACCATGCAGAAGCTCACTGTGAGGTTGCTGTATTTAATTCAAGTCAATTTGATATCTTTATAAGTTATGTTTTAGACATACAATGGGAATTATGATGGTATTTAAGCCCATCATCATTTAAATCACCCTGATAAACTGGCAATTTTCCTTCTGCATAATCTCACCGTGAGCACTGAGTGGTCTTTAACCTGGTGTTGTGTTGATTTCCCAAGCCTCAGAAGAGCTGAGATTAAAAAATAGACAGAGAAAGGCAAGAAAAAATGTAAATGTCTACTCCGAGCTGGAACACAAACCAGGAGAGGGTCCAGGGCTTTGGCTACTTTCCCTTTGCCCCGCTGGAGAAGGAGGTGTCCAGATTGTGGCCACAGGCTAAACCAATTCAACCTCAGTTCCTTCTTACAGGGTATCCCTGGCAACGATGGCGTACCAGGGAAACCGGGTCCACCCGGCCAAGCAGTGAGTAACCAGACAGGGGGAGGAGCATTATTACAATATATAAACACAGAGCAAGGAGCCTGGTTGGTCAACTTCTGCGTTAGAAGGGGAGTGGGTCGGGCCTCCTTTAAAGCAATGCGGGGAGACGAAGGTGATTCACGAGGACATCAGCAACTTTTTTATAATACTAAAAAGAACCAGTAAGCATGCAAGGATTTTAACTCGGCACCCCTCGAGGCATCTCTGTTGTCCTTTATGGCCGCCGAAGGTCCCATTTCCCTTTCAGAGTTAACTCACAGTCTCCAAGGCTTTGTGTAATGGTAAACACTGCCATTGTGTTGAGTTACGGTTAGGGCAGCCATTACTGTGAGTGATGTTCCGTACAGAAAGAGCCATTAGATCTTTGGTTGAAAGCAGGATTTCGGCATTAATGGCCTCGTCTCTCCGCACACATATTTTCTCAGCTGGCTAAAGGCCCATCCTGAAATCAGAGCTCCAGGCTTCCAGCCTGCAGCGGAAATTTGGCCGGACTTCAGTCCCAGGCCGCTTTGCTCCACTTCTATCAGCAGACTCCGACCACCGAGTTCTTCCAGAGCACAATCAGATCTAAACCATGTTATTCTTTTAACTCTCGTTCGCCAACGTTCGAGAAACAGACCCCGCGAACAGCTTAATCTCAAAGCTAGTTTATTAATACACAAATTAATTCTGTACTATAGTGCCAAAAACACTAAATAGTTCAATTAAATAAGAGTAACGAATAACATTAGAAATTCAAAGGGTTCTTTTAAAAAAATAAAAGTGCAAACGGTGACCAATTTCCATATTAAAATCGTAATTACAGTAGATTAATTTAATGGAATAAGGTGGAATGAAGCCATGTGGAGATGTGGAGAGCCCAAACCAGCCAGTAGTGAGAGGAGATGACGTACTTGAAGCACATCAGTATCTACCTCTAAGAGCACCTGAGAGCCGCTCTCATATTCGGTCAAGTTCTCTGGTTTAACTGTAGTTAGAGTAATATTTCAGTCGTCTATACAAAAAGGGCCAAGCGCATATAAAATATATTGGTTTGAGTTGAAGTGGAATTTGAGTTGAATTTTTAAAAATGCTTTAAAATACTCTGGGGATTCGTTACATGCGCCACATAAAGGGTTCCATGTCACATTGTGAGTTTTTGTTTTTGTCCTTCTGAAAGTCTTTTGTGCTCTGAAACTAATGCTTTTTAAGGTAGGATGTGAAAGTAATGTCTTATCCATGCTATAAATGGCCAGCTAGCACAATATTTTTAACCATAATTAATTATATTTTCATTTACATGTTTATGGATGCAATTAGTCAGTAAACTGTTTTGAAATGACAGCATAATAAATAATTGTAGCATAATGTGAAATAATTTATCATGTTAAATTCAGTTGTTTTTTTTCCTGAATAATTTCATGCAAAATAGTTCCATTATTAAAGTGAGATTTTTGTTATTAATGACATAATGAGATCATAACTTTACTTTCAAAGCAATGCTTTTTAAAATAAGTTTTAGTGTACTGCATTGCCTTGGTCTCACCATAGTCACTTTCTTCTGAACTTCTGATGATAATCACACATTAATTAAGTTGTTGGGAAGTGAAAAGGTGTTTTTGATGCAGTCACCATGTCTGATTGTCTCCTCCATCTTGCAGCCTCCCGTTCTTCTGCCTCAGGATTCAGCTTCCACAGACAAGGTAAGCAGTGTATCTGTATTAACTGCACGTGTTCAACTTATCTCTCTCTCTTTGACATTATTAGTATGCATGTGCAAGGAAACACTGGTATTATCTGGTAATATAATGTGTACAGAAACTTACACATTAGCTTTGTTGGTGTGGTGTGAATAAATGTTCATTTTTCTATTCTGCCGCCAATATTGTGCACATTCGACAGCAAGACATCTATGCAATGCATGCATTTTCATTTGGAAGATGGAAATTTTTAGTGCAGGGGTCTTCAACCTTTTTGAGGCCAAGAACCCCATGGTGGATAGAGAGATGAAGCTGGAAACCCCTGTTGCATATTGCATAAAATCGAGTACCTGACATATTTCATATGTATTCAACCATATTAATGTATATACATAGTTTATGATTCATGGCGAAGCTAATAAAAAATGTATTTATTTATTCAAACTGCCATTCAAATGTTTGGGATTGACAAGAATTGTCCTATGCTGATCAAGGTTTCATTTTATTTGATCAAAAATACAGTAAAACTGCATGTTTTGAAATAACATTAAAAACAACTGTTTTTTTATTTAAAGGGGTAGTTCACCCAAAAATGAAAATTTGATGTCTATCTGCTTACCCCAAGGGCATCATATGCATCACATCAAATGTAGGTGACTTTGTTTCTTCTCAATCCATTGCAGTCTGTCAGTCATATAATGTCAGTCAATGGTACTCACGGCTTTGAGAGAAAAAAATACATACACAGACAAAACCAAATTAAACCCTGTGGCTCGTGACAATACATTGTGGTCTTTAGACACGAAATGATTGGTCTGTGCAAAAAAACTGAACAGTATTTATACAGTTTTTTACCTCTGATCCGCTGCCCGGTCCAGCTGTCTTGAGCTCGTTCACACAACAGTTGGCGCATGACACGTCTTCTTCTTCTTCTTCTTGCTTTACGGCGGATCGTAGACATATAAGTACATTACTGCCATCTATCTCTCAAATGGACCATGGACACTCTATCTACAATCTCAATTAGGAGTGTCAATGGTCCATTTGTGTTTCGTGTCTAAAGACCTCAATGTATCGTCACGAGCCACAGGGTTTAATTTGGTTTTGTTTGTGTATGTATTTTTTTCTCTCAAAGCCGTGAGTACCATTGACTGACATTATATGACTGACAGACTGCAACGGTCTGAGTTAAAAATTTTCGTTTGTGTTCTACTGAAGAAACAATGTCACCTACATCTTGGATGCCCTTGGGGTAAGCAGATAAACATCACATTTTCATTTTTGGGTGAACTGTCCCTTTAAATATCATTTTAAAACATAATTTATTCCAAAGCTGAGTTTTCGGCAGCCATTACTCCAGTCTTAAGTGTCACATGATGCTTCAGAAATCATTCTAATATATTAATTTGGTGAAGCATTTATTATTATCAGTGATACCAGTTGTGCTGCTTGATATTTTTGTGGAAACCATAATGTATCCTTGCTAAATAAAAATATTTGTTGCTAAATTTATGCTAAATAAAAATATTTTTAAAAAATCCTTACTGATCCCAAATGTTTGAACAAAAGTCTATTTATGTAAAGGAACAAAATTAAGCTTCTTTACTCTATTTATCTCGATGCTAATTTAATATTGCATCCTTTGCAGCATAATTACATTATATTATATTTATGCCGTAAATTAGTTTGAGCTAACCAATTATTTTAGAGCATTATTAGTTTTAGAGCTTTAAAACCTTTTCTCATGTTTAATGTTGAAAAATATATTTAAAAGACATTTGGCAGGTGCACTTAAGATGTTTAAAACTTTGTTTAGATGATTATCAGATGTATGTATAAATATTAGACACTTAAAGCGTAATTTTTTTATCTTTTCATAATCTTTCTTCACCAATGTTTTAATGATAAATGTGTGCTGTTTGAGCAGAAGAATATATCCGATCAGAGTTGGTTCGAAAATCACTTATTTTGCCAACCCTCGTGTTTTGGCTTTGAAACCTTTTACATTCTTTGAGCTGAGGTTATTTACTAGAAGCATTCCTGCTCTATCGAGCTGGAATGTGAGAGCATAGTTTTTACTGTTAACAAAATATCCTGTGTTTAAATTTCACACACCTTCCTCAGTCTGTCTGTGTCTGCTTACTCTTCAAAGCAGCAATACTATTCACTTGTAATTGCATGCAGATGCTGTGTTTTTATTGTTCATTTGCTTTTTGCAGTGAGTACACATGTGTTTGTGTCATGTGTATGCTTCACTGTAGGAGGGTTGTGGCGATTGCTCCACAGGCCTACCAGGTGTACCCGGCGTGGTTGGCGCTAAGGGCGAGAAGGGAGATCAGGGCAAGCCTGGGGTTGTACCCTCAGAAGGATGCGAACGGGTGAGAGGGATGATGAATGATGGATGATATGATTGGTGTTAGACAGGGTGTGGGTTTGTGTTAATAACATTGATTTGTTCACTTGTTTTATGCTTTCTGTTTGGCATGCTGTTTTATTTCTGTAATTGTTTTGCGCATGCTAGAACATATAGTACTAAACCTACTAAATCTCTATGATCAACTTTACAGTGTCTAGAGAAGCTGCAGAGGGAAGAAACACCAAGGGTGCCTGTAAGTTGTGGTTAATTGGTTAATGCTCCTTTTACCCTCACATTAAACAGTGATAGGGAAGCTTCCTAAGCTACAAGCTACTCATAATGTTAATTAGTTAAACTACCGTAATAGCTATTTACATCTGATAAATATTCTGCATTTAGCTGTATTTATCTGATACAAAAATAATGATCTCAATTATGATGACAGGGTTAAAAACACAAATGCGTTTAATAAAATATATATATATATATATATATATATATATATATATATTAGTACTATAAAGTTAATATTTAAAATATTTAAAATACCTGAGGTATACTTGCAATAGTTCCACTTTAGCACAATTAAATATACTTCAGTATATCTTTAGTTGGACTTCAGCACTACTTCTGCACAATTTAAGTGCATTAAGCACAAAATTAGTCATTTCAATTCAGCAGATTTTATGTATACCAGTTTAGAATACTAAAAGTACAATTGCAGCCAGGGTATTTTTATTAAGCGCATAAATATGTAAATATATTCGTATTACACTTAGCACAAAATAAATGCATTTCAAATACATTGTAGTATAGATTTTTCACTAGGGGAGCTACTGTCATGGTATTGAAAATGTTATTATTTGTGTTTCTCTTCATATTGTCTAAGCATTTCCTGATTGCAACCCTTCATGTCTGCTCAATGTTTTTAGACGAGTAACAGTGGTCAGTGTGTTGGTGCACCAGGGATGCCTGGATTCCCAGGGACCCCAGGGGTCAAAGGAGAGCCGGTGAGAGACCTTGCTGAGTTTCATTACTACCAGTGCCTATTAGAGAGGATACAAGAGTTCTGCTGCATCCTAACTGTTGTAAAGCTAACAACACAATACTTAAATATTATAAGCCAATATACAGTATATATAGCACACTCAAATTCTATTATTCTACCCTCAATTCTATCCCAGATTTGTGTTATCAGAGGCTTAGGAATAATCTGAAAAGGTGGTGGACACATTTATAAAACCTTATCATCTTGCCTCATGAATATTAATTATGTGATGTAATGTTTGTCTAGTTGTCCTAACTGATTTGCTGGAAGACAAGTAGGTGGGCGCTAGGCATAATAGGATTACTTCACACCACCTTCACGTTCATTCAGTCCACTGCTGATGCGACCGGTTGGCAGAGACTTCTGCCTGGTCTTAGTCATCGTCGTCAGCTACTATTTATTTCAAAACAGAATCAAAACAAACATTTTGATTCAACATAGAACTTGCTCCACATATAGATACAATGTGGCCATAGCATTGTTTTTCTACATCTGAAGTGGTATTTAGGTATATTTACACAGACTCTTTAGAGGTGGTGTGAATGCATTTATACTGCAATTAGAATTGCATAAATAATGCTATGAGATTAATGGGTTTTAAATGGGTTTAGAAATGAATATTGAAGTAGTTGATTTGTTCAGAAATGAAGCAAGTTACTGTCCCTATGAATGGGTCACTGAATCACTGGTTCACTCGATTCGTTCAAAACCATGGATTTATTCAGTAATGAAACAGCTGGGATTTTCACCCAGAAATCACAACTGTTCTTTTGCGGCTTTGTTTGAATCTATTTAGGTTGTCAAAATTGAGCAAAAACAAACAATATTATAACACAATATTAACTGTTCATTGAACTGCTATAAATATATTTTAACACATATGTATATACATACACATACACATATTATATAGCCCCATTTATAATGTTATATGCTATATAACATTATCCTTGTCTCTGTTCATTGTAGGGTCCTAGAGGTGAGCGAGGACCTTCTGGTCTTCCTGGAACCCCGGTAAGTTTCTACGTTGCTTTGCATGTTATGCTCCAGATTGTCTCCTAAAAGGTCATTTCTGGCAGGATTGCCTTTTTAGCCTTCTTTTCTTAGAAACTGAGACAGAGTGACCCCAGATGGCTTTGAGAGTACAGTCTATATCATATAGAGACAATCCAATGCTGAGCACTTCTTTCAGAAGTACAGCAAACAGTGAAATGTTCTGCATGACTTAATTTAGTCACTAGCATGTAATCCCGCAATGCGTTGTTTGTTTGCACAATCTATTTTCTTTTAGGTTCAGTGTTTTCAGTTATAGTGGACCAATAAGGAAGAATTACTCTTTGCTGTGAGGTTAGAGAGGCCCCTACTGTTTTGGCTCAGAATTGCATAATGCTTTCCAAAATAGTCCCAAACCTGCGTCTAACCTAATTTGAACATGGAAATGAGAGTTAAGACTTTGTACCCATTTAAACTTGTGTGCACTGGCTGGGAAGGATTCTCTTTTTATTTTTTGGAAAGAAATGAATGCTTTTTGTTTTCTATTTGTTTTAACTTTTTGATTTCAAGAATATCAAGTACAAAGGATTCCATAACCTCAACCCTCAATAGCATATATGTATCAATTACTACTCTGAAAACAAAAAGCAACAGACTCACTGAAATCCACCGAATGTTGATCGTGATCCACTTAGTGTTGTGCAGTGGACCACACAAATAGTTTTTTAGTTTCGTCGCACTTTACTAATACCAAATATTTAGAACCAAGTAAAACAAGCTGCATGACTGTGAGAAATGAAGAGGAATGTTGGGATGCATGTGTAACAGGATTGCTTTTCTTTGTTTGTTTCTTGTTTTTGTCCATTATAAAGGAATATATTTCTAACTGTTGCTCTCTTATTATCGTTCTTTTATAGGGCAATATTGGTTTCCCTGGTCCTCAAGGGCCTCCTGGACTGTCTGTAAGTCAAAGCATGCCAACTCACGATCAGCTCAGACAAACACCGTAGATGTTTAATTACCTCAGAAAACCAGCACGTCCTCTCTCGTACGCCACAAAGAAAGCCATGTCAGAGAAATAAAACTGTACTGTTGTGGTGCTTGTTCAATTATCTCTCCATAGCCATTGTGTATGTGCTGCTGACAGGTTATTTTGCAGCGTCTTGAACTGCATGTTTTAGCAGAGGTTTGGGCTTACTGATGAATTGAGTCTGAGCCAGAATGGATTTTATTTTAATGTTGTCCAGCTTTATGCTTTGTGAGCTTTATCTGACTTTCTTTAATTTGCTTCAATCGAATCTGTTTGAAACAACAAACTCAGCGGTGGAGATTGTGTGCAGTTTTTTTTCTTTTCCTATTAGCATGGAAAAACAGAAAATAAAGATTTAAAGTAGGCCAGTGTTTTCCAAATTGAAATTTTCTGTGGAATTGATCCTCTAATAGAATGATATATAACTGAACCGCTGAAGAGACTGTGCAGTCAGCAAGATTCAGGAAAATAACAGAAGGACATTGGCAAAAGAGACAGCAATGGAGCGATACTTTTTTCTTTTTTTCTTATTATTTAAAGATGAAGCCAAATACTCCCTCTTCCATTTCCGTTTAATGTGCAGAGACAACTGTAAGTGAGCTATTATTAAGTTCCTGAAGAGTCTAAACACTGGCTCTGTGACAATTTCACAACTTTGTTTGTTGGAGTGGTCCGACATGTCGAAGTCTGGCTCGACCAGTGATGTGAGTTTAGAACGGACTGCTTTCATTAATCATTCTTAAATTAAATTAAAGTTAAACCAGTGAGATCAAATACACCTGCTGGACATGGAAATGCATTTAATTATATAACACGCAAGAAGCAAATCTGAGACTTTTAAACCTGCTGCCGGCAACTCTTAAATTCATTATTATTATTTATGCAGTTTTATTTTTCTTAAGGGAAAGTCTTTATGATGTTGAAATCCATTTGTCCTTGACCTTGCCGAAAAATCCTCTCAAAAAAAAAAAAAATGTTTTCTTCCCACAGGGTGCAAATTTACTTTCTCAATCGAGTTTAACGAAGGTCAATGCATTTAGAAAAAGTAAAATATTATTAGTATGAGAACAGTCTGTTTGGGAATATTATTTCATTACTGTTTCGATCTCTATATTAACTGCTTAAAGAGCATTGACCTTCATTTAGGGAAATGTATCAAATTGATTAAGTAAAATCTGTAAACCGTGATGTGATGTATCTATGCAGGATGCATTTACTGAAGGATTATCCAATATGAGATTCAACTCAGGTCCATGCCTTTTTCATTACGCATGCAGTAGCTAATAGGCATGTTTTGTCCCGTGACTATAAAGGTAAAAACAATAAAGACAATAACTCTGCATCATTTGTCTGTTCCTGGAGTACAGATGGCAGGAAAGAAGAATTCATTAATTCATTCCCTTACTTTCAGCCTTTGCTTAGAAAATAAATGGCAGGCTTTGGCAGGTGTATTAACTGTTTTGTTTTGCTGTTAAGATCACAATAATGTGAAATGGAAGGCTGTAAAAACAAGTATTCTCCAGCAAGAAATTGTATAATTTAATATAGTGTTTTTTTTTGTTTTTTTTGTATATGGCAAATAGATATAAAATGCTTTTATTTGCATTTTTGCTGGCTGTGTCGCTAATGCCTTTTTTAATCATAGGGTCAACAAGGTCAAAGAGGGACAGATGGACTTCCAGGACAGAAAGGTGAACAGGTGAGTAACTCAAGAATATATACTAAAAAGCAGCCCATGACAGTTTGCTATATTATTGAGGTACTTTTTATTATTTTCACAAAGGGTCCACCAGGAAATCCTGGCTATCCTGGAACCATGGGACCTCCTGGACTTCCTGTAAGTGGTAGTAACATTTTGCCCAATTGACCAGATGCAGAAAAAAATCATAAATTAATGTTTTGTGCTAAATGTTTGATTGGTGGGTTAAAATCATTATGCTTTTTTTTTTTTTTTCCAGGGCCTTAAAGGAGAGCGTGGCAGTCCAGGAACCGCAGGGCAGAAAGGAGATTCGGTAAGAATGCACTCTTTAAACAATATTAAACTCCTATATAAACTACTATAGTATCCAGATCATCCATTTTTAATGGAATCTGACTGTTTTATGTCAGTAATTTTGTCATTTATTTGATTAAAATACAGTAAAAATAGTTATATTGTGAGAGAATACAAAATATATTAAAATAGAAAACCGTTATTTTTATTTATTTATTTTATTTATTTATAAAAGCTGAATTTTCAAAAGAACAGCATTTATTTAAAATAGAGGTCATTTTAACAAAATAAAAGTGTAATTTTGATCAATTTGCTGAATAAAAGTAGTAAAAGTGTCCTTGCTGAATAAAACTATTCTTTAAAAAAATCTTACTGACTCCAAACTTTTGAATGGGGATGTACTTATTACACAAAAATTCACATACTTTCCAAACCACCTCAAACTTTTATTTTGACTCTCCTTTGGGGGTTCAAGCCACACAGCAGCATTCGCACAGGAAATCTTATAATGACTTGGTAAACAGTTTTTGAAACTTTGCACTGTTTTTATATAGGGTCCACCGGGATCTCCAGGTTATCAAGGACCAGTCGGCCCTGCAGTGAGTAAACATCCAGTTTTAATGCCTTTTTTTATTCTCCTTCACGTATATAGACTCTTACCTGAAGTCATGACCCTCAACTGCACTTCACTACTTTTATCATTGGGTTTTTCAAAACAATCCCTTATGCTTATCTTGATTGGCTGATAATCATGCACGGTATATATGTTACAAGCCAGATTCCCTTTTGTATTCTCTTTGTGAGTAATAACTCTCAGATCAAACAAACAAGCTTCAAACGTTTTGTAGATTCATTGTTAAAACTTTTTTGTTCTTTCCTTTGCATTTCTAACAAAGATTCAACATTGTTCTCAAAAACTGTGAGAGTTTGTGTTGTTAAAAACATATGTTTGCTTGACTGGCAGGGTCCTAAAGGGGAAGCTGGAACAGCGGGACCCGTGGGACCAAAGGGAGATCAGGTATGAAAGCATGCTACTGATATATTGATAGCAATTGTTCTCTTATGTTTCTATGTTTCTATATATGTCATATCTCTTGATATCTCATTCTCATGATAGCTTATTCTTTGATATTACACTATGTAGAGCAAGATGTTCTGTTTGCGTCTTCAAATTTACAAGCCCAAGATCTAAGAAGTGTGCTAAACATATACCTGTTTTTTTCTCCCTGGAAAATAAATATTTATAACATTGTGTATTTACTCTATAAATTCCCAGGTGAAACATCTTCATTTTTGTTGTTGTGATTACAATTTGCAGTGCACATAATAACAGTTCTTGCGTCTTTTATTTACAGGGCTTCCAAGGAACCCAAGGATTCCCAGGACAACCGGTGAACTTCAGTCATTATCAGTCATCTTTCAGTCACAACTTCCCCTACTGTTTCAAGCCAAAAAAAAAAAAAAATATATATATATATATATATATATATATATATCACATTATAGATGTGAAATGGATTCCAAAATGCAATTAATTTTGCCTTTAATTCTGAAATAAGCCTCATTTCTCTGAATATGCTAATGGAACAAGCCAGATGTCTTACTGTTGCCTTCATGTCTCCAGGGTCCTCCAGGTTTCCCAGGAAAAGCAGGTTCTCCGGGCCCTCCGGGACCACAAGCTGAGAAGGCAAGTGACAGTACTATAATGCCTGAACATGCATTGATAAATGAAATTATACAATATAGTGACATTCCTCGCTCGTGCTGGAAATAAATCCTTACATGAGCAATGACATTTGATAAATGACTCATTTGCATTCATATGCATTATCACGTATGGTCACTTTCACAAACAAGCACTATGACATACCATGCTTTAGTCATAAAATGGCATGACTTGTGGATTTTAGATGCTTCTCTGTCATGCACTTACCCTTACTTTATTTACTCCCTTAGGGTGGTGCTGGAGTTCAGGGCCCACAGGGACCCACAGGTCCCCCAGGATCTCCCGGGTCCCCAGGCATGCCTGTGAGTCTCAGAATCCTCTGGATAGACATCTTTTATAGCAGACATTCAGCCTATCTAGTGTCTGTACACAGTTAAAACTTTCACAAAGTAATCATATTGTTTTGCATTTTGTCTTTGTTTAAAGGGACCACCTGGAATGGAAGGACTTGATGGCAAAGATGGAAAACCAGGTTTAAGGGTCAGAAAAAATACTATAACCACACATATTATATTATTTTATATATCTCCATTTCTATCTTATTTTCAGTTTTTGCTATTTCTAACTTTGTTTTATTCAAACAGGGTGAACCAGGAGTGTCTGGCCCTGCTGGACCCAGGGGAATGCCGGTATTAACCGTGCCATATTTTCTCTCTTCGTTTTCACTTTCCAAGTTCTTTGTAGATTTTATCAGTGACACATGAATACCAAAATCAACAGTTGGAACAAAGACTGAAACAAAGAACAAAGTCAACTTTAATTAGGCATCTCCAAGGAGGAGCTTGACTTGACTTTTCTCTGATTGGAAAAGGCTTACTTGAATAACTGTTTCTCATTCCAGGGTTTCAAGGGCATCAAAGGACACACAGGTCTCCCAGGAATGAAAGTACGAGGCTGAGTTTCATAGCCTTGTCATTATTTCTATTTGAAATGTGTAGTGCATAAATGAATAAAAAATGACTATTTCCATTGATCCTGTCTTTAAAGCTGATGCCTGTAATGTTTTTGATGTTCAAATACTTTCTCTTAATGAGCAAAGACAACTACAAAAGTAACATTGCATTTTCACATTGTTCTGTGTGTCTGAATTGCTCTGCATGCAAACTTTGAGATCAGTCTGTGGTGTAAGTTTGGAACAAAACAATTTGCTATCTCAATCAATGGGAAAACTTTTTGAAAACAATCATTATTTTTGCAGATCCATTTGGCACTTCCAATGATGCAGAAATTACACACAACAGTCTGTATTTTTACATATCTCTTTGTCTTTTAATCTACATCACCCACTCTTCATTGGTATCTGTAGGGAGAAAGAGGACCTCAGGGACCTGCTGGAGCAGCGGGAAGGTCTGGTCTAGAGGTAAGCTGTCTTCTGTTAGATATATTACCACTGAACCTTTAAATGTCCTATAGATTTCCTGACAAATGGTCTATAGATTTCAGATAATGAAAGAATGCTTTGAAAATAGGTTTCTGCACTCTTAGACCAGTAACATACTTCGTTTAAGTAAGTAAACAGATGCAAATGCTTTGCTAACGTATTGCAAGAGCGTGATCCCATTGTACATATCTAATGTGTGTTGTCAATTTACTGTGGCAGTAACAAACCTCAATACTCAAGGGTAGAGATAGAGTTGGCTCTTTTTTTCTGCCAAGCCATTTCACTGTTCTATAAACAGAGTGGAGATAAAGAGACATACTTATGTTTATAATATCTAATATGTTCAGAAATATTCTCTATAAACAGTTTCTCTTCTAGTAGGAAGACAGTTAACACTTAGTCTATAATATAATATTACATGGTTTTCCTTGCGACAATGCTGAGATCTCATACTTGCATTGTGCTTTAAATTGTGATCTGACACACACGTCTTGATAAGTAAAAAATTGTTTACGTACATTTCAGGGTGATCCTGGTCCTCCTGGACTACAAGGACCACCTGGAGCTCCAGGACATATGGTAAGTATTTTTTTTTTAAATCTTGTAATCTCCACTTTTCTTTAGTTTGTACATATACATTACCATTCAACAGTTTGGAGTTGGTAAGAATTTTTTATTTTTTTTTTTTGGTTATGTTTTTGAAAGAAGTCTCTTATGCACACCAAGTCTACATTAATTTGATCAAACAGTAATATTGTGAAGTAGTATTACAATTTAAAATAGCTGTTTTCTATTTGAATATATTTTAAAAAGTAATGTATTTCTGTGATGGCAAAGCTAAATTTTCAACAGTCATTATTCCAGTCTTCAGTGTCACATGACCCTTCATAAATCATTCTAATATGCTGATTTGGTGCTCAAGAAACAATTCTTGCTATTATTAATGTCGGGGAAAAAAAAGTTGTTATTTCAGGATTTTTGATGAATAGAAAGTAAAAATAAATAAAATGATTTATTTGAAATAGAAATATTCTGTAACATTGTAAATGTCTTTACGTCACTTTTGATCAATTTAATGCATCCTTGCTGAATAAAACTATTAATTTCTTTAAAACGAGAAAATTTACTGACCTCAAATTTTTTTGAATGGTAGTGTACAGATAACCCCGTTGAGAATATGATACTAAATTAACACTCCCACTGGAAATTTTTAGGGTGCTGCCGGACCATCAGGGCCACCGGGACCAATTGGGCCACCTGGAGTGGTGAGCAAAAGTCTTCTAAAACACATATCTCAGAGATGTTTGTAATTGTCTGAATGCTTTACTGTATCTTCTTGTTCTTTACCAGGGCATTAAGGGAGACAAAGGTGAGGCAGGAGAGAGAGGACAGTCTGGATTACCTGGCCCACCAGGGCTCCCAGGACATCCAGGGCTGATGGTCAGTACCTAAAGTTGGTTTACCATAATATTTATATAAATAAATATTTATAGTGTCTAATTACATTATTCTTTTAAACCTTTTTCTGTCTCTGTTTTTTTATTTTCTGTAGGGTGAATCAGGAAGTGATGGAGCAGCAGGTAAAGATGTAAGTATCTCCTTTGGTTGGTATGTAACTTTTATGCACAATATGCAACTTCAAAATCTGTCTGATTAAACCTTAATTCCAAAGAACCTGTCTCCTCTTTGGTCGAAAAAAGTGTTTATTTGATCGTTGGACATTTTAACACTGCTAAATTACTTTTATGTGGACATGCACAGATTAAATTTATAATCAGTATATATATTTTTTTTTTAATTAGGTGTTTACACAGCACAGACTTCTGAATAACAAAGATAACTTCCAGCTGTCATATTTGGAATTCTTGAAACTGGAATTTTGGCTTAATTGGATTATTAAAATCTGGTTAAAGCAATTATATTGAAACATTCATAATCAAAATAAGACTAAATTCTGGTTGATACAGCAATGTGTTTGCACATTATTAGTGCAAAACTTGTCTAGTGCAAAACTATTTGTCCCAGTTTCACTCCTGTAATTATTTGTAACCACAGGGAGCCCCAGGCCTGCCAGGAGAATCTGGTCCACAGGGACAGAAGGTAAGATGCATTGTTTTCACATCTCTGTTATAATGTCTTTGCACCATTGAACGCTGACATCTTTTCACATGCATTTGGATACATCTTACTCAAGCATAGGAGAGAGTTTTCCCCTCCCATTGATGCATGCTCAACACATCCTGTTAGTTTTTGTGCTTACATTTATTCTAATGAAGTTGTCAGGTGGCTCCATCTGCAATCACAAGAGCATGTTGTCTAACCTCACTTTGCCTTCACTCTTTTGTTTTTTCCTCCCTCATCTGCCACAGTAGCCTGTTTGAACACTACTCTCAGCTTACATAGTGACACCATTATGCTCCATAATAAAGCCATTGAGGAGCCTCTATCTGTCACTGTGACAGGACAGCATTGTCAAGCTTTTGAAGTTTAGGCGTGAATGAGATGAGAGCAGTGCTTTTCCCTCGACCCATTAGCAGAAGCCCTTAAATGTGTAAACAAGTGACTTGCTCTATATAGACTACTACATATGGGAATGCTAGAAACTGTAAAGTATTAAAACTATCCTACCTTACAATCCGTTAGCAAAAAGTAGCAAGCTACGTTGAAGATATTTAGGGGGCAGTGTCTTTTTTTTAATATGCAACTATTAGCATTAATTAGCATTTGAACCAATAAAATTAGACAACACTGTAATTTATATAAGTAAACTGTAAACAACAATAAACTGCATTAACTAAATATATATCCACAAAAAAGTAGATATGAAATGCAGAGTGAAAGAAACCAATATTTGTTTGTTTTAGGCCATTTTCTAAATGAGCCATGAATTTTAGTGGAAAAAAAACATGCTCAGCTGCAGTGTAGAACTGTGAAATGAAACTTTTTTAAGTATCTTGCTTAATTTAAATTAAAACATAAAACAAATATTGATATTAGATGGAACAAATGAATGTAAGAAATGTTGTCTTTACAGCTAAATAAAATATGTTTATAGGTAAGTACTAAAGTTATGAAAACTGAAATAAAAAATTATTTAAAACATTTATAGAAATATTTCACTTAAAAAGATACAGTTAAGTAATTAAAAAAACAAAAATACTAAAACTTAAATAAAAATAAAAAACAATAGATAAAAATAAAAAACAAATTAAAACTATTAGTAAATACGATAATAGCATAGTAATAATGCTAAAATACCGCTCAGCTACTTCAATACAGTGTGATTTGGTAAATTAATAAAAAATAAAATAAAACATGTTGAATATCCAGAGGTGTTTCTGCAGAATGTATGCATTATTCTTTCATAAATCCAGACAAAATTCCCATTAAACTGGGGCTAACAACAGTAAAATAAGTTTACTATGGTACAGTATGCATACTGTAAGTTGAAATTAGTTTACATGGGTAATATGGACCTTTTTAAGGAAACATTGGCATTTTTTCATTAAATGTGAATAAAAATGAAGGTGCAAGGGAACAGAACCTTACAGTTGTAAGATACATTGTAAGATACATTGTTCATTGTAATTGTAAGATACAGAACCATGGCATACAATACAATACATGGTACAATACATTGAACGTACAGAACCATGGCATATACAGTACATTGTATTGTCACATCCACATTTTCTCCACAAAATGTGGATTTTTTTCCCCCCAATGTTTTCAAAGCAAAGACAGGCTACAATACAAGCCATTAAAGCTATCCCTCACCCGTCTGCAGTCTACCCTGACTAAGCGGCATTGATTAATCAATAGCTAATTTACAAAAATAGTTATAAAAACATACATAACCAGCAGAGGGCTTTTCAGGAAGTAGAAAATCACAACTGAATGCAAACCAGAATGAAATTATAAGCAACAACTTTAGCATTCACTGCATTCATACATGTCACCCTTATCATTAAAGAAGTAGATGGGATGGACCTTGAAGATTTTATTTTGTGGACTGCATAGTGCTGAGCATGAGTTTCTATATAAAGCCTATTGTGCGGTGCTATTACAGGGATCATTGAGTAGCCCGTGGTCATTGTCCTAGAATCACCTGTGTAGTAAATCATAGCTGCTCCTTTGATCCTATCCAGGGCGAAGCAGGAGTTGCAGGGCAAAGGGGACCCCCGGGAGAGCGCGGACGTCCCGGCCCACCAGGAGGAGGCTTTGGTTTTGGCTCCAAAGGACCAGAAGGGATCATAGGACCAGCCGGACCCCGTGGCGAGAGGGGAAGCAATGGTTCACCTGGGCCAGCTGGTGCCCCCGGACCACCAGGAATCCCAGGGAATGATGTGAGGCTTTTTCACTGGTGGTACACAGCCTGGCTGAAAGAGTTTATTAACTGACAGTAACAGTTAATGCCGCCTTTAGCATCATATTGAACAGTATCTACTTTAAAAATCAATGTTTGTTTTTTTATTTTCCTTATCCACCATATTTTTTAACATGAGAGTGGACATTTATAAATAAATTAGGCTTATGTTGTCATCTGCGTCCCGTTATTTTTAGTGGATGATGGATAAGATATCTTGTTTTGCAGAATAGTATGTATATATATATATGAGTATTTAAACTTCACATTGTATCTATTCTTTCCAGGCTGTTGTAAACTATGATGACTTAAGGTCCTTCATCAGGCAGCAGGTCATAAAGATCTTTGATGGTGAGAGAACTTTTGTAACCAGACATATCTGGAAGCATTAAAATTTTATTTCTAAATGTTTATTTCACAGAGATAGGGTCTTAAGATGATTTAATTCATTCCCCAGCCCCCCACAAAACTTCACATCAGTCTTTAAGTAGTATCTTTAGTATCTTTTAAAGCAATAATCTGAGTTAAATACAAGTTAAAATCAGTTTGTAAAAGAAAAAAATATATAATGGAAGTCTATGGGGCAAGGGTACAATTTTAATAATTATTATTTATTTAGGTTGGTTTTAAGTTAATTTGTTCCTGCAGAGCGTATGGGCTACTACATGTCCCGAATGCAGATGCCTGTGGAGATGGTTGCATCCCCTGGTCGACCAGGACCCCCAGGGAAAGATGGAAATCCAGGCATGCCAGGTCCCCCAGGGATACCGGGCCGCCCCGGGCAGATTGGCCGCGAAGGAAGACAAGGGCCCATGGGTCCACACGGTAAGAGGAACTAATGTACTAATGTTTCCTACAGCAGTCTGATGTTCCATTTGCCCAGTCTTCCACATGGATGCTTTCATATGTGTCCCCAGGTGCCCCTGGTGTAAAGGGAGAGAAAGGAGACAAGGGTGTAGGAGAGATGGGAGACAGTGGCCCTCCGGGTGCTCCAGGTCTGACTCCAAGTTTTCAAACCCCGTTTTAAAGTGGAAGTCGTTTTGCCAACTTTGTGGTATTTATTCTATTGTAATTTCCTTCCGTTCCTCTCAGGTGTTCCTGGTCCTCCTGGTTACGGTAAGATGGGACCACCAGGTCCTTCTGGTCAGCAGGGCATCCCCGGTATTCCTGGACCTCCAGGACCATCTGGAACGAAGGGCAAGGATGGTCGTTGTCACCCGTCAGATTGTATGAGTATGCCTGTGGAGTACAATCCCAAGGGCCCTTCTCCCAAAGGTCCCATGTACTAGAAAGTGGTTTAAGAGAAGTAAAAGTTGGAGGATGGTACCCATTGATTGACATTCTCACAGTTACCTACCTGTACCTGCTAAGGCTTCTGAGAAGATCCATGGAGAACCAAAGGATTAATGTCATTTCCTTTTCACATGATGCAATGCCGAAACACTGGTTCACCACCAATGGGGACATTTATAAGTTATCGTCTGCTGATGAACCAGTGAAGCAAGGCTAAGCATTAACTTACACCACTACAATTTGGTGCAACATCCCAAACTTGAGTGCCTTAACCCCTAAATACTTG
>JAFVLL020006553.1:0-20858 GCA_021397915.2 Tor tambroides
ACACACTACAGAAAAAGATAGAAATAACTGATTTCAAACCATTTTTTGTTGGTGAAAATACTTGTGGCCTAAGACTTTTGCACAGTACTGTAAGTGTGCCCGTAATTAAAGAAACACTCGCAAATGGCTCACACACACACACAGAAACAGCTGTGTGCTGCTGGCCAGGCATATCAATGGCATGAAATACCAGCATTCTGTCCATGTTTAACAGCCAGAGGATGAATGGGGACGGATGGAGATAAGCCTCGGAAAACAGGATGGAAAGAGAGAGAGAAAGAGATAGAGTCAGAGGGTTTGATGTGCCAAAAGCTTGACAGCCATTCCATCACAGGTTAAGTTAATTGATATGACAGGAGGTTTTTCTGCCTCTTTAGTCCAGACACGACAAACCGAATGAAACGATAAGGATCTACATGCACCTGGGCACAGAGCAGCACAGAGAAACCCTGCTGGAGCAGAGACCAGGTCACCAAACTCCGCTCTGCTCTTCTGCAGACTCTACTTCCTCTCTCACAGGAGCTAGATTCAGGTCTGCAGTGTCATTTTCAGCCGAAAGATGTTGGTACAACTGCAAGGGAACATGAAGTTTAAAGCTAGTGCGGTTCAAAACACCACCTCCTCTCCAAACACACTCACCACAGGACAGCTGACAGGAAGATGACACCTGTTTCTTTCGAGAGTTTGCAACAACAGATAAGGGTTAGACAAAACACATTTCACTGCAGACTCTCACTGGGTTTCAATCACTTGAATCAGCGGGAGTGCTAAAAGTTTAACACATGATGGGAGTGAATGGATGAATCTCATGAAACCAGTTAACATGTCCAGGTTATATTTCATACCAAATTCAAAAGAAGAAAAAAGTATCACGTTTGTATTTAGAAAACATTTAATTAGATTTTTAAGACCAAAGAGATTGTTTTATATTGCAGCATTTTTATAATAGTTAAGGACATTTACTAATTCTCATTACTATAATGCTAAACAACAACAACAATAATGATAATGATGATGATGATGATGATAATATTAAAATTATTATTATTATTATTGTTATTATATTTTTTATTTTTTATTCTAATGTCAGAACATTTTACTTTTAAGTATTTTGTCATTTCTTTTCATGTTCTCACTAAAGTAACAGTATTTTTTTTACTGTGTTACAGTAACAAAATACTGTAATACAATATTGTATATTAAAACCAGTATAGAGGCAGTACAACAAATACTACAATAAAACATAAAACCATTTAAATTTAAATATTATCTAATTTTATTTTACCATTACAGTAATGTAAATAGATTAATGAGTAATAGGAAGTACAGAGAAGCAATGAGAACTTAGGGCAAAATCAGTTCTATTAATAAAATAAAATAAAATAAAATAAAAATGACAAATAAAATAAAAAATCTGTTATATTATCACAAGATTAAAATAATTAAAAATTCAATAAAATTATAAATTAAAAAAGTCATATCATAAGATTAAAATAAAATAAAATAAAACAAATAATAAAAATACAATAACATGATTAATTGAAATAAAAATGTGTTCTATTATCATAAGACTAAAATAAAATAAAAAAATAAAATAAAATAAATGTATTATCATTTTCCCCTCATGGAACACAAGACATGTTTATAGCAGAATGTCTAGCTGCTCTTTTCCATACAGTGAAAACCAATTGGTCACGACAAGCAAGATTTTCAGAAAATAACTTAAACTTCAGTCCATTCCTCACAAAAAGCTATTTTAATGTACAGTATATTGTACCTGAAGACACAGAATGTAGTACACAAGTCATCTAGACTACTTTCATGCTGTTTTATGGTGCTTTTCCCCATCCTTTTTAGACCCTGATCCCAGTCCACTTTTATCACAAGGAAGACAGCAGTTCACACAGTGTTAAACATCTCCTTTGATGCTTCACAAATGACACGAAGGAGAGTAAATGCGAGTATTCCTTTAAGTAAAATGTACTATTCTCTTTCTTTGTGGTGGAATACAACATTCTTGACAGGTATCGTGAGATTTCCTCAAATACATCTCTTCAGACAGTCAAGCTAATCCTTTGTTACTGTACGAGTGGAAAGGAGCACAGCTTGAGCCACAGATGGCAAAACTGCCTTTCTATAGAGTTTCTCTTTGTTGTTAACAGTTATGTTCAGCAATAGAAAAGACCATAACCTCCTGCATTGTGAACTGATGAGCTAATTAACCTGCCCTAACCCTCAAAGAACCTGTTTAAACATCTCTGTCATTTAGCATCAACTTCAAGTGGAATGAGGACA
Source organism: Tor tambroides (assembly GCA_021397915.2). Taxonomy (NCBI): domain Eukaryota; kingdom Metazoa; phylum Chordata; class Actinopteri; order Cypriniformes; family Cyprinidae; genus Tor; species Tor tambroides. Next base: position 2,296 of record JAFVLL020006553.1, read on the forward strand.
GCTATAACAAAAATTGACACAAGTTAGCAACAAGCCAGTGAACAAAGGTCGCACACTTCATACAACAGACAGCGATTCTCAGGAGAGAAAGAGAGAGAAAGCAGTGAAGTTAAAATACTGCAGAACATCATATCATACATCTTCATATATTAGACGCTCAAGAATTCCTCTCAGCTGAGAGAGAGAGAGAGAGAGAGAGAGAGAACACAGGAACACAATGAACTAGAGCAGGCTGGCATTTGACATGAATTAAATTTATATTCACCCAGCAGCGAAAAATGTTTAAAAAAATGGGTGGCACAATGCTACACAATTGATTTTGCCCTAAAGAGCTTTTGAGTTTTGCATAAACATCCGTTCACTTCCACGGCTTCATTACCCATCTGTCTGTTCTGTGGCCCAGAGTGCACACCCACAGCCAAGCGCACTTTGATTTCCTGTCTTTGCCATGACGAATGGCGGCGCTTTGTGGGGGGAGCTGTCAGGGCAGGATTCACAGCCACTTGGAGCGACCCACACATTTCTCTGTTACCGAACCCCCCAAAAGGGCCTGACAGACCAAAGTACGTGTTGCAGGTAATGGCCCTGTCTTAAAAAGCACACAGTAGCCCTTTTATTTCATCACTCTCCCGCACTGTAAATCCATTTCCGAAGCCAAACACACTCCATCTGTCTCTCAGCCGCAGACGCGTTCACTAATATGAATTATTCTCGTCTGTTGTGGGGTTTTTGGATACCAGTCAGAGAACAACATCTACTACAAATCATGCCATCTTAAATCATAGCTGGTGGTTGTCAAAGGTGGTCAGAAATTTCACCAGCCAAGAATCAAAGGATAAATTACCTTTCCTTGAGAGCACTTCCAGAAAAGGCCTCATGAAATTGCCTGACGAGTTCAGTTTTCTGTCCTGTGTTGATGCATTTCCTATTGAAACTAGATGTTTAGGTGGGACATATCCCAAAACGGCAAAATAGCCGATAATATTTAGTTACTGTATGTCATATCCATGAATAATTATTCAGTACTTGCTGGTCGATTGTAAAAGGAGAGACATTCTTATTCTAGAGAGCATCTGACTGGACAAAAATCAGTGTAGGGTAGGACAGGGTTATTTACTCTAGTTAACTAAATCTAAAACCACTAAAAAAATGGTTACCTGAAATAAAAAAATTAAACTTATTTTATTTCTACTAGTTCCAAATGAATCAGTTCTCATTTTATTTGTTGAACTAAGTACTAAAATAACTAAAACTGAAATAAAAAAATAAGTATATACACATTTAAAAAAAAAAAAAAAAAAAGACAAAATTTAAAATGAAAACTGAAAATACAAAAATGAAACTGAATTCAAATTTTTAACAAAAGCTATAATAGTATATCAATGATACTATAAATAACACTGGTTCAGGATGAGTCATCAAGATTCTAAAGTTATATTATTGATCAAAAAAATGAAACTAAAATAAAATAAAAATACAATATATATCATAAATTGATACATATATTAAAATGTTATAAAATAAAATAAAAAAGTCTTCAAAGTCAAACGTCAATCACATACACAAATGTAAATGTAATTAAACTAAATTAAACATGAAAATGCCACTATACAGTTAAACCAACAGATTGTGCTTAAAACGACATTTAAAAAATAAAAAAAAAATACAAGCTAGTGCTACATTGGCCCTAAAAATAATAAAACCAAAATTAGAATGATCTGAACAAAAATGCAGTGAAATTAAAAAGACAAATTGAAAAAAAAAAGAAAAAAATTAATTAAAAACTCAAAAATATAATAATCATGTGATGGCCACTGAAAGTAGGCATACAATATTAGTGTAGATGTTTCACCAGTGACCTATTTTTCCTCACAGGTCTCTCAACAGCATGAAACAGACTTTTTCTTGTCTGTCTAATATGCAGTGATCAGAGGCATTTACGGCTCAGGTGATTGGCTCAGACAATCTTTCTGGAACTGAAGCAAAGGCAGCAGCATGCAGGCCGCATGCACCAACCGAGCAACTGCCACTAAGATGGATGAGACTTCTGGATAGCTCTCCAGGTTTATTAGAACTCCTTGAAAATCAACCTACGAGCGGCTTACACTTGTCTCTGCATATTAAGCCAGATACAAGAAAGTGCTTAAACATCAGAAAAACGTCACACATCACCTTTAACCGAAGCAAGCAGTATCTCTGATGTGCAGCGCAGCATTGGGAGCGCTTGACGGATAAAGAAAGATGTCGGTCAGTGACACGAGCTTGTGTCCTAACAGCCTGCAGATTTGCACATGCAGAGAAGCTTGTTTGCATCTCGCACCACAAAGCAGCTGAATCAAATTTGCACAGGCATTAGTTTGAACGCGCAGTGGTGCGGGAGGTGCTCAATGAAACTGAAATCTCTTTACAATATTTAACAAACGACTAATCTTCTGCTCCGAGCTTTCCGGGGAATTCCACTACTGAAGAAGAGAGAATTTTTAATTGGACTCCTGACAATTGATTTTAATCTCGTAAATCTCTCATCTCATCACTGTCCCTCTCGTTACGCTGGGCATCGGTGATGAAAACGCTGTGCATTATCGTGATGTCATCACAGCGGCTCTGTTGTGATTCTGGATGACAGCCCTGGCCTGAGAGGACGGCATAATTAAATCACGACTGGCGCACAAAGACACACACATCTCCATATCGCTTGCATCTTACCACAATTAAAGAAAGCAGTATCATAATACACATGTACGCTGGATCTTTTAAAAAGGTCGTTAAAAGGACAAGAGCCATGAGGGTTTTTCATCACATGCCTATGGTGCTTGAAGGGTCAAGGCCTTGTCGAAACCACATGCTTTCATCTGTAAATGACTCGGAGCCAAACAGCGGCAAAGGTCGATGGTCACACACATTGATCAATCAATATCTCACCCACAACTTCAGTGGGGTCATGGATATCATTATCGAAATGAAAGGCCACCACACTGTAGCATCACAGCAATCATAAATTGCCACTTCATCCGGCTGTAGAACGAAATCATGTTCCTTTAATGGATTCTTGTCGACCAGAATTGAAAATTCTGTCATTATTTACTCATTCCAAACCCGTGTGTCTTTCTTCAGTGGAAAAATAAAAGAAAAGTAATAAAAGAAAATAATAATAAAAAAAATATGAACTGAGTCTTAAGTGCAATCTAAGTAAAAATAAATAAATAAGTACATGAATTAATTAAATAATGAAAATATGAAGCGATAACAAAATTCAATGTAATGTAAGTCCCTTTGGATAAAAGCATAAATGTAAATAAACTAAATGAAATATCAAAATGCCACTAGACAGCAACACTACCAGTCTGTGCTTAAAAATAAATAAATAAAATAATGCTGTTAATTTTTTTTTTTCTTAAACTTTGGCAGAACACAGAAAAATATAGTCTAAAAAAATCAATACTGAAAAATTGATAAATAAACAATTATTTTTTGTTCCACAGAAAAATGAAAGTCATTTATGCTTGGAACGACATCTATATATCGTTCCATCTATCTATCTATCTATCTATCTATCTATCTATCTATCGATACCTGAACAACATGACTTCATGGCAGAAACATCCCCTCGCCTTGCCTGTAAAATACAATACATTCAGTGACATTCGATTAGTGATTTATCAGCTTCTGCAGCTGGACATGTTGAAACATTTCAGGCCTTCAGGTATTTTTTTGTTTTTTCATGGTGGTCAGAATAAAAAATGTATTTCAGCAAAGGAGTTTCCCTCCTTAGTTTGAGCCGGAGGCCATGAAGCCAAAATAAAGCTCAGCCATTAACTGAGAGGATCTAAAAGGGATGTTTGATCCCTCAAACACAAGACACCAGTTCACGCCTTCTAACATTCAACACGCTGATCATCTCCGTTAAACGTGAGGATTTGTGCAGCAGGGTGCCCATAAATCTGCAGTATTACTGTGCTAAGACACCACCGTGAGATGAAGTGTTAATGCCTGTAATATCTCTTATTATATCCCATCTTAACTCAAAATCCCATCGCACCCCCCACTGACAGCCATCTGCAAAACTTCCACATCAGCACACAAACGCCGTGCCATGAACGACATGCCTCCCAGTGTCTTTTTAGGGCAGTTAGCTTATCAAATGTGAGTCACATTCTTACCCCTTATTCAAATCATGACTATCCTCTTCATTACCTCTAGAACACATGCAGAAATGCCAGACAGACTCACACACACATGCAACAACACACTGTGTAATGCATGTCAGTAGGCACTGATGCAAATGCATGCATACAAAAGCACTGGTCCCTGAACACATCATTCACAGCATTAGAGGAAGCAGAAGAACTTCAGAGACCCATGAGCTTCACACTACTACTAGTCTGACACACTCAAGGCACCCCTAAAAGCCATTCACTTGGAAAAGAAAACCATAAATTAGATCTCAGCTGAGAGAAATCTCAACAATGACACAAACTGTGCTCAGATCTCTCAAGTCCGAAATCAGAGATTCTTCACCTCTCAAATTCATATTTCTCCAAAGACATTTTAGGAGAACCCACTGAGACAAAGTTACATCTCCAATAAACCTCTTGAGCTGTCAAAGAGCAACCCCTGAGCAATACAATTTTCCTCTGGGTTGTGAAGCATGCCCTCCATATTATGCTATAGATTTCCATAATAATATCACAGGCTCTTCAGGGTCTCGCAGAGGAGTTGTTTCGAGTCCTACACTCTATGGTTTCTCCCCTGGGTGTTAAGGCGCAGAAGCTCGGCTCAGGGAAATCTGACAGCTGCATTTTTAAACAACTTTAAAATGGGGACAAAATCAGGTGAGTCTATGCATAAACATATGAGGGTATTTGGACTCCGTTACCATAGTGAAAGTCATGTATGGTGATGCTCAACACTTGCCTTCTTTCAGGATGTGGGTGTAGAGCATCCACAGCATGAGCAGGCAGCAGAGAGACGCGCCTCCGCCGGCACAGAGCGCCCGCATCCCCGACTGCATCCTCACTACGTCCCGCAGAAAATACTCCCGGCACCCAGCCTAAAGCAAGTTCAAAGCAAACTCGGCTACTTCCATAGATTTTCACGGGAATGCAACCGGGATAAGACGAGAGAGTTAATCCGACGTGAAATTACGCGCAGTGGTTTCCATTTTACGCATCTCATAAAACGTATTAAAATATTTAATTTGCAGGGAGGGGCATTAAAAAGTCATTATTTAACGGGTACGTGCCCAATTTAATACTTAACAATACAGGCTAATATGTATTTTAATTAAAAAGCAGAGCAAAGCAAAGCAAATTGATGGAAAACTCATCCAAGCAAAGTAAAATGAGTCGTAATTTGGTCCGTTGGAAATTGCGCAAATCCTCTGCGGTCTGGAGAAGTATCCACACAGGGTGAAATGGTCTGTGGTACCAGTCCAGTGGTAACAGGTCCAGAATGTACGGATGCTGACTGTAGATGAGCTCGAGACGGAGGCTCGGTTCTGGGTCTTCCGAAATGCGCCTTCTTCAATGTCACTCCGACGTTCCCAAACCAGTTCGTGTCAGATCATACAGAATCTGCCCTGTGGAGTTACAGAGAACAGCAGTGAAGCGTTTCGCACACATTCTCCGTGATTCGTGGCTGGATTCAGAGCCGAGTTCTCCCTCCTCTAGCACACGGCACACACACACACACACACAAACACACGCACACACTCACAATGTGGGGAGAAGGGATAGAGATTGTAAGGAATTTAACTATTCCGGTTCCTTAACGATTCTTTTAGTACTTAAGGAAAAAAAATATATTGGCAATGCAATAAAACTGGTCCTAAAAACCCAGAAAAAATGCATTTTCAAACTAGGTTTCCTTGTGGAATTTCGTATGGGCTTTTACGCTCCGAATTATGAGCAGCCTACCTTAAGTTTTGCGGTTAATATGAAAGGAAAAAGAAAAGAAAAAAAGAGAAAAACTTTCACGTTTTGTTCTACTTCAGTTACGTGAATTGCTAATAAGTTTCATGAGGACTTGGTCGAAAATCTACTCAGGTAAGTTATCCGTTCGGGAAAGCAGCCTACACGTCGCGCTGTTTACGTGTTTGATTCAGTTAAAAGAATCGACTCAAAGTCAATCCTGCGGGAATCGAACTATAGCCTGCTGGTCGCGCTGTATGCGTTTGATACCATGAAAAGACCCGGTTCATCGGAGTCAGAGGCGTCATGCCCATGCAAAGTGAGGGGGCACGTGACCCCTCAGATTTTTGAGCCAAGTGTATTTTGAATGCAGCTTCCAAAAGACAAAAAATAGCCAAATAATATTTTCTATATTTGATACAATCACACAGGCATAATTAAATCGTTCAATGCGTCATATCATCAACTGCTAAATTCAAATCTGCGTTCGATGGCTGGCGCTGAGCCAGATACAGACGCGTTTTTACAGCACTGCGCATTATAACCAATCACACACGATGCTGTTGAGCTTATGAATGCAATGGCCAATCAGAGGTGTTCCGATGAGTCATCGCTGAAATGTCGGTGTTTTCTTCACTAGCTCGCTGACTGAATACCTCTTTCTGGCGAATTCTCTCGTTAGAAACAACAAAGTGCAGATAAATGTATGAATCTGTAAGTAAGAAACTAATTTCACAGTGTAAACAGCTTCAGTGATTTTAATGGGAGTTTTTGCGAGTGCTTGAACTCTAGACTGTCAGTGAAAATGTTCTTTGATCATGTAAATGTTCTTTGCTCTCATTCTGTACAATGAAAGTGTTATAATAAGTAGCCTAACTTACAATGTTTTTAATATTAACATTAAATATAAAGTCAGTATTATTAAAAATATGTTATATTATGACACCTATCTGTTACTTAAGTAAACAGACATGTTTTTATGCATAGTTAATACATTATTAGGCTACTTTGACCATAATAATCTAGGTGACAATCGAGATATTTCATGATATAGTTAATGCGTTTGGGAATGTTTTGAATAACAATTGTAATTTTTTTGTAACATTTCAAAAAGTGAAACTTTCATATATATTTTAGATTCATTACATGTAAAGTAAAACATTTCAAAAGTTTTTTGTTTTAATTTTGATGATCAGAGCTTACAGCTCATTAAAGTCAAAAATCCAGTATCTCAAAATATTAGAATATTTCCTAAGATCAATCAATCAAAAAAAAAAAAAAAATTTGCAAAACAGAAAAGTTCAAGTTCTTTAAAGTATGTTAATTTATGTACTCAATATTTGGTCAGGGCTCCTTTAGCACAGACTCCAGCATCAGTGAGGTGTGGCATGGAAGCGATCAGCCTGTGGCTCTGCTGAGGCACTATTGAGTCTTCAGCTCATCTGTATTGTTGGATCAACTTTTTCTCATCTTTCTCTTGAAAATATCCCATAGATTCTGTATGGGGTTCAGGTCAGGCATGTTGGCTGGCCAATCAAGCACAGCAATATCATGGTCAGCAAACCACTCGGAAGTGGTTTTGGCACTGTGGGCAGGTGCTAAAGTCCTGCTGGAAAATGAAATCAGCATCTCCATAAAGCTTGTCAGCAGATGGAAGCATAAAGTGCTCCAAAATCTCCTGGTAGACGGCTGCATTGACTTTGGACTTGATAAAACACAATGGACCAACACCAGCAGACGTCACGGCACAACAAATCATCACTGACTTCAGAAACTTCACATTGGACTTCAAGCAGCTTGGATTCTGTGCCTCTGTAGTCTTCCTCCAGACTCCAGACCTTGATTTCCAAATGAAATGCAAAATTTACTTTTATCTGAAAAGAGGACTTTGAACTACTGAGCAACAGTCCAGTTCGTTTTCTTCTTAGCCCAGGTAAGATGCTTCTGACGTTGTTTCTGTTTCAGAAGTGGCTTGGTAGCCCTTTTCCTGAAGTCGTCTGAGTGTGGTGACTCTTGATTCACTGACTGCAGCTTCAGTCCACTCCTTGTGAAGCGCTCCCAAGTGTTTGAATCGGCTTTGCTTGACAGTATTCTCAAGCTTGCAGTCATCCCTGTTGCTTGTACACCTTTTCCTAGCCAATTTCTTCCTTCCAGTCAACCTTGCATTTAATATGCTTTGATACAGCACTCTGTGAACAGTCACTCCTTTCAGTAATGACCTTCTGTGACTTACCCTCTTTGTGGAGGGTGTCAATGATTGTCTTCTTGACCATTGCCAAGCCAGCAGTCTTCCCCATTATTATGGAATCAAAGAAAAAGAGATACCCAGAATTTATACTGTGGGGATGGTCATTTAATGAAACTTTAATGTAAATATTCTAATATTTTGAGAATCTGGATTTTTATAGCTGTAAGCTCTAATCATCAAAATTAAAACAAAAAAAAAACTTTTGAAATGTTTTACTTTACATGTAATGAGTCTAAAATATATATGAAAGTTTCACTTTGAAATGTTACAAAAAAGTTTTTCACGACATTCTATTTTTTTAGATGCACCTGTATATGTGTGTATATATATATATATATATATATATATATATATATATATATATATTTATATCGACAGGTTGACAGTTTATTTCGTCATTATTAGCTCTCCTTAAGGTGACAACACAACAAGGCAGTTATAGATCATTTTATACCGATATTTCTACAATCCATTTCTCCATTTAAATATCCATTTTTCAATAATACTGTTTGCATTGTACAAAACAATGCAAACAGGTTGACTATTTCAGATCATCTCCTACTGACAAAACTACAAAATATAAAAAATAGTGATACAAGAGAGAAGACTGACTACTTATACATCCTTGCAGAGTTCACATGCTGAAATTGAAATAAATTACAGTAGCACATATCCATTTTTCATAAAGTCATTGTTTACACTTCTTCAGAGAACACCTTTTTGTGGAAAGAGCCAGCAATATTTGCAAAGTATTATATGATCTTGTAACAAAGTATTGGGCTGTGACTGGAATTGCAACTAAAGAAGAGTCTAAAATAACTATGAATATCAGGATATGAATACTACATGAATAGTATACAGGATTAGATACATGAATAAATAAATGGAATGCCTTCTTTTGTATTAGTGAATATATACATAAAATAACAGCCCATAAAAAGCCTCTTTTAATGCAAGATGCATAGAGCAGTGTGCATTATCCAAACAGGATGACTTAAACAACAACATTTCCGTGAGCTTTACATAAAGTATTAAACATGGTCACAATCTATCAAACTTATCATAATACAAAAACAACGATGGCTCCACGATAATGCAATACGGGTTAAAAATGAGTTATATACAGTATGTCACAAATAAACATCACAAAGAAAAGATCATACATCATAAAGAGAGATCAACAGATACATACCTCAGGTGATTCGTAGAAATATTCAGCAAGCTGGAGTGACTGACATGAGAATGTTTTCCAAAAAAAAAAAAAAAAAAGTCAAATGGAGTCAAGCTTTTTTTCTTTGCAAATTCTACTGTGCTCTATCAATATGTTGTTTTTCCTCTCACTCTCTCTCTCTCTCTCTCTCCCTCCCAAAATCTGCACGTCACTCCCTGGGAGATAAGACCAGGTACAGTGCTTCATCTCCATATTTTGGTATTCTGCACTGCACTGCGCCGGTGTACAATCCATTTGCATCTTTCAAGATTCATGGCAAACCACCATTAGACATTTTTCTCCTTCTGCTGTTGGCATTACAAAAACATTCCCTATCCTTAATCAGCAATGTGAAATGAACATATTGTTCCACATTGATTATTCACTCACTCTCATGTCTTTCCAAACCAGTATGACTGACCTTCTTTCTTTCATGGATCACAGAAGATGATATTTTGATTTTATGATGTTTTTCCTTTCAAAGAACACATACAATGACCAGGGGCTTTCAGGCTCCAAAAAGGACAAAAAGACACTGTAAAAGTATACAATTTGTGTCATATACATTTTCATTTGGACTTCCTTTATGGTGCTTTTATGTCCTTTTTGAAGCAAGGCCCCTGATACCTGTAAGATTTCACTTGTGTAGAAAAAAGTAGTGTGAACTTGCTTGAAAATACAATAAAATAAAAATAAACGTAAAAATATTAGGACTGTCAAAAGCAGCAAGTGCAATTAATCTCTTTGCAATTAATGGCTTAACATGTTCAGTTAAATTTTTAGGGAAAATGCTAAGTAAAAAATATTTATAATATTTATAAAAAATGTACAATATTTATAAAATTAATAATAATAATAATAATAATAATAATAGTTGTACAAAACATGATAAACTATTCTTTATTTATAATAAATAATAATAAAATTTTATTATAAATAAAATGTGACAAACCTATTTCTGATAACATATAATAATAATAATAATAATAATAATAATAATGATTATTATTATTATTATTATTATTATTTATAAATGTTTTCTTTTCAAATTACACATACAGTCACCTGGGGCTTTCAAGCTTCAGAAATCACAAGAAGACAGCACAGAAGTATTCATACGACTTGTGTCATATACATTTTACTTTTGTCATATTGTGTCCTTTTGTTCTTGTGACATACATTTTGCATCCTTTTTGGAGCTTAGTGGCTGTAAAGCTGTAAAGCTTTTGTTTGTTTGGGAAAAAGCAGTGTGAACATGCTTCAAAAATATCTTTTTGCATGCAAAATAGTTTTACAATGGCATGCATGACCACATGATGACAGAACCTCCATTTTTGGGCAAATTATTCCTTTAAGTACTCTGAAAGACTAATCAAGCATCATCTACGTTCTAGCGAGGCTTTCACATATCGCAGCAGACAGCTCAGGGCACACACACCTTTTTCTAGAGACCGTTAAATGTCCATTAAGCCTTTTTCAAAAGTCAAACTGACAGATTTTCTACATCTATTTGGCCTCTTCTAGAGTCTTCTTTAAGAACAGTAAACAACAGATGACACCCAAGCTATATTTTAGAGAGCATCTGAGCTCAGAAACGTGACCAGCAGCCCTTAAAAAAGCAATAATCTCAGACCAGCACCGCTCGCTTCCTCTCAGCAAAGAAAACCCAACATAACGCGCTCTTCTGACCAAAAACCTTGAAACAACCTCGCATATAGATCTGAATTCATTATCACACATCAAAGCAAATCTAATTTCATATATTGTTTCAAAACCTGATAGTCTAGACCTCTGTGTGTGTGCGTGATGTACTGGCGCTCTGAAGTCAGTACACACGGGCCATCTGTGCGGCCAATAAAGTCGGTGTTTGTGGAGCACGCTGTCAGATTTAGCACCCTGCTGATGCCTCTCCATCTTCTAAATGACCGTCGTTAAAAACTCCCCACTCATACAGAACCATATCAATAATTCAGACCCAGACCCTACAACCATCCAGCCTCATTTGCGGTCGGAGGGGACACTCTCACGCCAGCAGGGTCCCATGGAAAACGTTCGGTCGTAATTATCCGATGCTGATGACAGGCACTGACTGCATTGTTTTCCAGAATCTGCTGGAACAACAGATTTTGGATGAAGGTTCTTCCACAAACAATAACAACAACAAAAACCTTCCTGGAATTGGGACTTTTAGCAGCTCAAACATTATAAAAACAATGTTCCACCTGTGAGAAAAAGCCTCTATGCAACAGGAGACTAAATGATTTTCGTGTGAGGGGAAAGAAGTCACCAGCACACACATTTATGCTAATGTGTTTCAGGTAAAACCATTTCCTCTCTCTCTCTCCCTCTCCCTCCCAGTGTCTATTCCTTATGTCTTTATGTTTTAAATGTTACAAAACAAGCTGATCCAGATCCATACTCCTACACAACGTGGGGCATGCAGCATCGGTCCAGCACCAATGTTCTGTGTGATCCTGTGGTATTTCTATTCCAATACGGCCACTGAAATAGCATCGGTGAAACAAGAGCTAGCTGCCTCCAGACGACATCAAACCCACATTTCATCATCTTCAGATTTCACCTGGAATGAAAAACATCTGCAGCTGAAAATATTGTAAGCAGCATTAACATTATCTGTTATTTCTCTGAGCAACAGTTACCATTAGTGAAAAATGCTACTGGTGAGTTTGAGAACAAGCTTCTATTCTCTAATTTAATACTTTTTTCTCATTACATGATAGTCTCAGTATAACAACATAAAAAAGTGTAATTGAAAATTAATAAACAATGGAACTGAAATGAATAAAACCTGATGATTGTGTTCTTCAGCAAGATGTGAGAGCATCTTGTGCTTTAATGGAAGCTCTGATTTACATGATCAATATCAAAAAATAGCATTAGTCTAGAAACAGTGAGGAATCTTAAACATGTTTCATAACATTTGTTAAAGAAACATTTTCTGAAAATTTACCCTCAGGCTATCCAAGATGAGTTTGTTTCTTTATAGGAACAGATTTGGAGAAATTTAGAATTACATTATTGCTCACCAATAAATCCTCTGCAGTGAATGGGTGCCGTCAGAATGAGAGCCTAAACAGCTGATAAAATCATCTCAACAATCCACAAATAATCCACATGACTCCTGTCCATCAGTTAACATCTTGTGAAGTGAAAACCTGTGTGTTTGTAAGAAACAAATCCATCATTAAGGTGTTTTAATTTGACCAAAATACCAGTCCATAACTCAGTAACACACAAATAACGCTCCATCCCCTGTCCTCTCACATGAAAACCCACTGATGTATTTGTTTAGAACTGTTTTGGACCATTTTTGATATTCCTGTTTTTGTTCCTGATCTGTGCATATTTCCCTCGTGATTCAGACGAGATGACTTTCACTGGAGAAAGTAATATTAGAGATAGAAATTAACTGAAAAAAATGTTTTGAAGTTAAAAACGTATTAATGGTAGATTTGTTTCTTACAAACAAGCACTTTTTCACTTCACAAGACATTTATTGATGGACTGGAGTTGTGTGGATTATTTGTGGATTATTGTGATGTTTTTATCAGCTGTTTGGACTCTCATTCTGACGGCACCCATTCACTGCAGAGGATCCATTGGTGAACAAATGATGCAATGCTAAATTTAATCATTTTAATAAGAAACTCTCTACATCTCGGATAACCTGAGGGTGAGTATATTTACAGCAAATTTGCATTTTTGGGAGAAATATTCCTTTAAATGTTTAAACATTCAAAACTTTTAAACTCAAAAGGCTTTTTCTCCTTTACTCACTCACTCACTCACTCACTCACTCACTCACACAGTCAGACCTCAGAAGTCAGCAGTCATTTCCTAGATACTACAGTTAAAGACATACGAGAAATAAATGAACATCAAATCTACTCACACGTGTGCTGAACATCTTTAAAAGAGAAACACAAAAGCAGCAAAGGGAGAGCCTTTGCACTGAGATATTCAGGTACCTGTGCAGCCAAGCAGCAGACAGGAAATTAAAAGAGCTCATAATCATCTCTGCTCGGAGATCATTGTATTCTTCTCTGGCTTGTAAAAACTTAATATCAGCATATCTGAAAATAACACATCACTGCTCCACAAAAGTTTTTTTGTACTGAAACAGAAAAGAAAATTGTGTGTTTTATACTACATACAGTAGACTCAGCTGCATGTATCTCACATTCTCAAAGTAAATGTGAAATGAAGATGCACCCTATTCTTAATACATGCTCCTGACCTTATCATGAACTATTCATCAGAAAGAAAAATATATTTCATCAATACTTGATAACCAGCTCCACCTTTGAAACAACATTCTTTTCCAGCTGATGAATGTTAACTAATAAACAAACAGCTACAGTAAACAGCATAGTGTAACAGTGAATTGGTAAGTGTTATAATGTATTAACTCTGGTTACAATTATTCATGAGATTGTATTATAACATTATACATTTTTTAAAATAAGTCTTTCATGCTCTCTAAAGCTACATTTATTTGATCAAATAATAAAATATTACTACAGTTTCAAATAATTTTCACTCTATATGTTACTATATATTAAAATGTAATTTATTCCTGAGATGCAAAGCTGAATATTCAGCATCATTACTCCAGTCTCCAGTATATATTATAGTGACCCTAAACTTTTTAACTGCACTATATTTAGGCAGTGATCAGTTCTATTATATAGAATTTGTATTAAAATTAAAAAAAATAAATAAATCTATCCCCAAAATGTGTCAAACTCAAATCTAACCTAAAATCATCTCTAAACTTCATACATAATCATACAGCACCAAGTGCTGGTGCTGCATTATGAAACAATGCTAGGACTTTTTCTACAAGTGCTTTTAATATTTGTGCTGGTGAGATTAATACAACAATTGGACTCTTAACTGAGTCACTGAATACTTCAAAAAAAACTGGCTGTCGCTTCTGGTCGGAGAGAAAAATGGGTTTTAACTTTCAACTTCCTGTGAACCCAACTAACAGAGAGTGGATATTAGGAAACCGAAGACATGACAAAAAACATGATGGCTAAAAAGCACTGGAGAGGAGCTCAGAGATACTCCGAGCAACAATAGCTAATCACATGTGACATTAATAACTTTTTAACCTCAATATATCATCACACACTGTCAACCAAGCTCACTTAGACACTGTTTAACTGCGTCCATTTTACTACATTTTCTTAAGCATGCTGTTTAAATTATTATCATGGTCTCCAACAGTCTTTTAATCTGTACTGAAACTTTCAGACAAAAGTTTCGATAGATATTTGATCCTTTTTCACATGGGGTGGAAGGGGAGATTCTGTCATGATAAAAGGTAAATCAAGCTTTCAAAGGTGTCAACTCAAAGGTTTATTGCTGCTCATGTAGTGTGGAAAAGAGAACAAAATGCTTCTCTAGTTACTTTAGAGCAAACATTTAGCATGAGACAGGAAATGATGAACAAAGCTTTAAAGGCATAAAAGAAAATCTTATTGTGCAAGAGTAGATTTAATTATTACCCTTTTATAAAAATTAAGCAATAAGATACCATAACGAGCACTGTTAACAGAAAAATTAATATATATATATATATATATATATATATAAATTTTTCTGTGTTAACAGTGCTCGTATGTATGTTTTATATATATATATATATGTGTGTGTGTGTGTGTGTGTGTGTGTGTGTAATTAAAAAGTGTGTGTATGCAAGTATATATGTATGTATATATGTATGTGTGTGTATATATATATATATATATATATATATATATATGCACATAAATAAGAGTAGTTAGTAGTGAGGCAAAAGTTGTAGTTAATGGTTTGTTAATAGCAAGAATTGGATATATATATATATATATATATATATATATATATATATATACACACATACATATACACACACACAGTGCATATATATGTGTGTGTGTGTGTGTATATATATATATATATATATATACACACACATACATACATACATATATACATATATAGTACCGTGCAAAAGTCTTAGGCCACTAGTATTTAAGAATATAGGCTCTCATGATAATACAATATGGCTTCAGATAAAAATGATTTATTATTCTGAGAGGAAAGCCACTGAAAAACAACAGAAAGAGTGAACACAGTTTAAGCATCATAACATCTCACGTGTAGTCTCAGCGCTGATCCCAGAAGACACAAACAATCTATTTTTCTCTCTCTTAAACATGCGTACGCACACACATTCCTGCACCGACTGGTCTCTGTGGACCCCACCCCCCACCCCCCCCACAAAGTAAACAGTTTGGTCTCAGTCTCTAACACGCACAGACAGCCTTAAAATTGTTTAGTGCTGCTCATGGAAGGAGTTCAAGCGTCCACTGATCTGCAGAGAAAAGCGCATATACTGTCCTCGCTTCACCTACAGATCATGATGCACAATGCTAACGGACGATTCCTCCAGATGAATCGCTGGATGCACTACATGTTTGCCATTGTGTGCTGCTGGTGGTTTTGCTGAAATTACACATTTTAAAAGTGAAAACATTGTGGGATGATTCTCACAAAGAAGAAAATGATCAAAAGAAAAAAAAAAATCTAGAATTTGTTTTTGACTTAAAGAAAACAAAGCCTACTTTAGGACCAAAATAACTGTTTGCAATTTTTAAATAAAACTTGGTAAATAATGACATTAATAAATCAATTTAGTAAAATTAATAACATTTAAATTATTAATATTAACATGTTTGCATTGTGACAATATTTCCATCATGACTAAGCACATAACTATAATGCAAAGAAAAATAATGATAATGCTTAATTTGTAAATATATATAAAAAAAAATATATAAATAAAATAATAATAATAATAATAATAATAATGTATTACAATTAATATTATTAACATTTGTTCACAATATTTCCATCATGATTAAGCATATTACTTTGATAAATAATAACATAATATTTAATATATAATAATGTTATATACAAATGTATAATATAATAATATTATATATTTATAAATTAATTATATTATAATTTAATAATATCAATATTGTTTGCAAACAATTGTTAATATTAATATTATTATTTAATTATTATTTTAGTGTTACTGGTATTCATTTATGCTTACTGTAATAGAAAAGAATATATTACAGTATTTTACTGTAATACAGTAAAAAGTACAGAATTACAGTAACAAGAATCCTCACAAAAAATAGAAATCACTAAAAAGAAAGAGAAAAAACAACAACACCCTGAATCATAGCATAATGGTGCAGTAAATTTGCTTAAGCATCATTAAAATAACATCATAATGTGAAAAAAAATTTCATGCAAAATAACGTATAACGATAATAGTAGCTGAATGCACACAAAAAAAATTGTACTCTTGAACAGACATCACTGAATTTATGCCATATTTATGATGTAAAAATATAGGCTAATATGGGTTTTCATGATGCGTGTTATTATCTTTGACCGTTTTCTAAAGCCCTGGGACAGACATTTCATGTTAGGAGTGATTCACAGCACAGAAACAGACACAGTTCTTGCATAATGCAGTCCAATAATCTCATGCATTTGCTTTGTTGTTGTTTGCTGTGAACGCTCCCCTGTGTGACACCGCAACATCGCTCCGTACCAAGAAAATTTACAAACATCCATCTCTTCGACAAAGATTAACGCTGAAACTGTACCAACGCAACTGAAGTAACTGTCCTCTCACAGTCAGGCCTGTCTGTACAGCGCATCCACACCATTGCCCCCCAAAAAAACTTTAGGCCGGTCTGGTGAGCAGAGCACATAAAAGATGCAGCGAAGAGCTTGTGTAGAATTGTCAGATTGTCAGGTGGTGGAGCGAACAAGAGAACGCTCGGCTGTCTCTGTCGTTTTCGCTAATGCAGCTTCACCCTGACAGCGGCAGAAATGTTCCCCGGCTCACGGCCAACTCAAAGTGCAGGTAGAACGGAGCAAAACATCCATTTTTCATTGGGATGTTTTCCCTGGGAGCCAGAAGACGCTTTAAAAATCTGCCCCTGCCGGGAAATTGCGCGTTCTGTGAATGGCCTGGGCGAACAGAATAAAATTTGAATACAAATTGATTTCGTTCAGACGGACAGCAGTTTTGAGAGTAGATAAAAATACGCTAAAAGACACCGCGTCCAGTCTCTGGGCAATTTTCAGCCACGCGGAATAGCTTTCAGACATGCCTCATATTTAAAACATAGGTTAAAGATGCTACAAGATGTTAGCCTGGGACCTCGACACTGAGACGTAGCCTACTTATGTCAAACGTAAGAAGTCGCGCTCGCTCCTTTAGGCTTGCCGCTCTCGAACAACCGCTCCTGCGGCTTGATACATTACTGCTTTCCAACGGCTGCCTTTGAGATACTGTTTTGGGTAAAGCTTTGGCTCTGTTAGAGCAATCCTGATAAGAGATGGCTATCACGCCGCTCTCCGTGAATGATGAATACTACACACATCATCAGAACCTCACATGAATGCGGTTCTCCAAGCTCTGTGCACACAAGCCAAAGCCCTAACCACACACTTCAAACCTGCCATCAAATACTGTACATCCCAGTCTGGTAAAGCAGATTATATTCCAGAGCTTTGGAGAACTACACTCTAAAAAGGATGGTTCTTTACACATGACAGTTCTATTTAGAACCATATCACCCTGTAGAACTCTTATGCTAAAATGGTTATTTGCCTTAGACTTTAGGATTCTGTATTCCCGCCTTTTTGTTATTAAATCTGTAACTGTCAAAAATTCCTTCAAAGCCATTATTGATTTTCTGGAGCTCAACCATCCAACTACACAGACTGTCAACACGTTCTTAACAGGCATGTGATGTCCTTTTTACACACATCAAACCTGCCATCAAATATCATACATCCAAGTCCAATATAATTGCCAAGTTCTGTCATGAAACTCTAGATGGCGCAGGCTGATGGGTTCTTAATGTAACTGATGATATTCACAGCGTTAAATGACTTGGCACAAGCTGATTGGTTCATGTTGCATACGCAGCCAATGAGCTTACTGCCTTACATTTAAATGGCTGGTTAGTATTCACTCAAGCTTTTTGCTGCATGCTTTCAGAGTTCCTCTGAAACCCTCCACCTTCCCCAGCTCCACCTGTATAGATCTGCTACAGGTTATTTTATATGCTATTTGTGCAGCAGCAGT
>JAFVLL020006554.1:0-18017 GCA_021397915.2 Tor tambroides
TCATTGTGAAATAAATATCTCATTCATGTTGGCCACAATTATTGGCACCCAATTATTGCAATGTCAATTATTGCAATGATAACAGCTCTGAGTTTTCTCCTATAATGTCTGAAGAGTTTGGAGAATACCTGACAAGAGATCAGAGACCATTCCTTCATACAGATCTCTCCAGATCCTTCAGATTCACAGGTCCATGTTTTTGATTCTTCTCTTCAGTACACCCCACTCATTTTCTATAGGGTTCAGGTCAGAGGACTGGGACGGCCATGGCAGAAGCTTCATTTTGTGCTCGGTGACCCATTTTTGTGTTGATTTTGATGTTTGTTAAGGATTATTGTACTGATGGAAGATTCAACCATGGCCCATTATAAGATTTCTAACAGAGGCGGTCAGGTTTAGATTTTTTTATGTTGGTATTTGATAGAATCCATGATGCCATGCATCTGAACAAGATGTCCAGGACCTCTGGCAGAAAAACAGGCCCACAACATTAAAGATACAGCAGTATATTTAACTGTGGGCATGGGGTACTTTTTATCCCTGTTTGTATTAAACCCATCTGGTGGGTTTGCTGCCAAAAAGCTCTTCTTTTAGTTTCATCTGACCATATTTGTATACATATTGTGTATAGTGATGGACAGAAGTATAGAATAAATGTATAGAACGTATACTTAGATCAGGGGTGTCCAAACTCGGTCCTGGAGGGCCGGTGTCCTGCAGAGTTTAGCTCCAACCCTAATTAAACACACCTGAAGCAACTAATCAAGCTCTTACTAGGTATACTAGAAACTTCCATGCAGGTGTGTTGAGGCAAGTTGGAGCTAAACACCGTCCCTCCAGGACCGTGTTTGGACACCCCTGACTTAGATGGACTAAATGTGATAGTAGTTGCATTAAATGCATGAATAGGGTGTAGTGTATGGGGAGACAAGACAATGGATGATGTATAAAATGAATGTGTAGAATGTACAGACAGAATGTGATTGAGAGATGAAGAAAAATAATCTATTGAGAAATTGATAGAATGTAGTGGACAATGTTATCTATATAATGGATAGAGTGTGATGGAGAGATGTACAGTATGAATGCTTTGAATGTAAGAATGTGAGAAAGGGATAGATGATTAAAACAAATGTATAAAATGTACAAAGAGACTGATAAAATGTGGTGGGCAGATTTATAAATGAAATCTAGAATGTACAGTGCGAATGTGATGACAGTTGAAAACATGAATGCATAGAATGTTTTAGAGAGGTGTATAACAGAACATAAGAAATCAATTAATAGAATTTCCAGAGAGACTGATAGAATTTCATGGACAGATTTATAGAATGAACGTGTATAGAACTGTAGAGTCATTGATAGAATATGGAGCGAGCACAAACGTAATGAATGCATAGACAGATGGACAGAATGTTTCGAGCAAATGTATAGAATGAATATATAGAATTTTTAGAATTTGACATCTGTGCAGGACAGATGTAAAGAATGAACATCAAATTTATGGAGACAGAATGTAGTAGACAGATGTACAGAATGGATGTATAGAAATGAATAGAATGTGGTTTCCAGATGTAGAGAATGTACAGAGAGATGAACAGGATGTGGACAGATATAAAGAATACATGTACAGAGACAAATAGGATGTGACAAATGTATAGAATGAATTACAGAATGTTGGAAGAGGAGGACAGAATATAAGGCCCTGTTTAAACTTGTGCGTTTTCCTTTTAAAACGGCGTTTTAAAATGAAAACGATACACGTCTACGCTGGCGTTTTTACTGCGTTTCACAGAAACAATCTCCGTCCACACTACAAAACTGAAAACGCAATGTCACATGACCATTCATAAGGAGCATGATGTTATTGTTTACACGGTCGTCAAGGATGCGCAGAGCGAAAGTGGGCGGCCATGCCATCATTTTCAAAAGTCGCAACCCTGGAGTTTTCAAACTAAAAAAGGGGCTGCAGTGTTTTCAGAAGTCTTTGTTTTCGAGTGTCCAAAACGCTAAAGTAGTGTAAACGACAGGCGTAACCGTAGCAAAAGTTAAGTGTTTTAAAAACGAAAACGCACTTGTGTAAACGTAGCCTAACTGACAGATATACAGAACTAATGTCTAGAATGTAGGGAGAGATGGCTGTAGAGGTGAGGTAAGGACATCATCTATAAATGTGACAAACCACAGACTGATCAGGTCAATCTTGGGGAAGTTGAGCCTCTAAGCAATGAAGCTGACTGTCCAAACATCTCATACACCAGTGACCATCCTGGAGCTCAGCACACAGCAAGAGAAGAGCCAAAGTGGAGGGAAGCCTTGGGACTTGGACAGCCATCTGTCAGCCAATAGCACTGGCTCCACAATTATGCAAACTCACCTCACTCTCTGGCCATCTTGTGTTGCAGCACATTTAATTAAGACCCATCTTACCAGATTTACAGCAGTGTGTTTGTGTGTCTCAGTCAGGACAACACCCTGCAGATTAGCAGGATTGGTAACTTCATACCTCTGAGGGTCTGAGCAGAAGAGCTCCTTAAGGCTGATCTGAGACAAGATCTTCCGTTACCGTCTCAGTGGCAAGAGTCTGGACTTTGGTATCAAGGGCTGATCCCTAAACAGCACAAAAGGGGCAGGTTGTACAAGGTGTCACATTGCAGTTGAAGATACGTCCGTGAACACTACACCAAGTTCACTGGAGGGGAAACAGACCTTTTGGTAAGCCAAGGGGGGACAGGAGTGTCAAGCTCGGTGAAGGGGAAAGCTCTCCCCCGGCGATGAGATCACAACAAGTGCAGGAAGTCGGCTACTCGGGAATAAGCTTCCGGGTGGAAACCACCTTGTTTGACTGATCTCGGCTCTGTGCCCCTCATCTACGTTTAGCCTTAACCGGCGTAAGAAAATCCCCAGAACTGGTCTCAGTTCAGAGGAGAAGGGCAGCATCCGCCGACAGTCATGATCGGTGTCTACATGAGGGAACAAAGACTTGGTTCTCACAGAGTGACTGTGCATGACGTACTTCACATCTCCTGACCCTGAAACAGGAGACAGCGGAGTGGGATGAAAGTGAAAGGCCTGACAGAGGCAATTTGAGCCTAACTACTGACCCCAAATCAGCATCGTCTGATTAATCCATACTTACAGCTAAACCTTTGCTAATGCTGTTAGTGTCTACCCAATTTAAAGAGGACAAGACAAAATATACCTGGAACTTTGATTTGCTATGAAATGATTTCCTTGAGGGAAAAGGGCAATTTAATGACTCGAGAAAAAATAAGGTTTCCAAGTCAGTTGAGGTGCCTAAAACTCTGCTGGATCCATGACACCATGATAGAGTCAGGGAGGGAATGGGGTCAGGATCTGAATACGTCCTGAACCATTTCCCGACCCCTTTCCTGGTCTCTCTCTCAATACCTTCTTGTCGCTTTACACCAGGAGTGATCAGTCTTGCTTCTGTTGATTTGAATCCATCCCTGACCAAACTGACCTTCCCCAATAATCAAAGTATAGGAGTCCTAAAAGACTGCAGACAGGTGTATTAGAGCAGAAACTTTCCAGGAAGGTAGATCTCCAGAAGCAGGATTGCATCCCCCTGCTCTATAGCAAGGAAAAGCCCCATTAGTTAACTTTAATAAAGACAGTCCCCTGATCCAAAGCAGAACAAGCAGATACATCACCATTTCAATCTATTCCGACTGCAACACAAGCCACAACTCATAGGCTGACACATAGTCATTAGCTCAGCACAAGCGCTCCTTGACAAGCTTTTATTGGCGCTGATGACCATTGATAGTTAATCCCACCAAATACACTGTTAGTCGGTGACAGAAACACAAAGCACACGCTGTAAGAACAAATCCCAGGGTCTGGCAACTGCAATGAGCAGAGCAACTCGGAAATGTCAAACACGAACCACAAAGGGACAACTTCCTGGCCTTCAGCATAGTGAAGAATGACAGAACGGAGTGTTGACTTGATTATGAAAGATGTTGATTATGCTGCAGAGCAGGACTATTAAAGAGAAGAACTGGCACTGGGGTTTCTCACAGATATTCAGTGTCAGAAGCCAAAGGATGTTGGGAGAGACACTGGAGTTGTCATAACCAGCTGGGCGGCGTTATAGCATGCAACAGCTGGAACAGAGCATAGCTGGTCAATAAAGGAGGAGCTATGACCTTTGAAGAAACTCCAAAATCCAAGTGGAATGGACTGAAATATGAATTTGTGCAAATGCAAAGACTCATTCAGACAATAGTCTGGGACTGAAACACAGTGGAGATCAAGAGTTTCATTCAAATTGTTCTGAAACACAACAGTAGCATGGTTGAAAATATTTCAGTATCATTTTCTTCCTACCTTTTATCACACCTTACAATCAGGCCCAAACAATATATGCATTTTTTTTTCAACATCACATTTCATGTATTCACATGTACTGTACAAAAATGACCACTCCTAAAATGTTTATAAAGTATGTTGAAAAGCAACAGTGCAGCATCACAGTGATTTGTCTTTTCTGCAAGTCAGGGTCAGAGCTCAAAGGCGGGATATCACAAGCTGTGACTGTGTGGTTAGCCTCTGTCAGCAGTTGTGCATGCACAAACGCACTCCGACGCACACGTGGGTGGGCCGCAGGCAGGAGTTTACAGTGCAGGGAGACAGGGCTGCGGGGCCACTAGATGACTATCAGCACAGGCTCTGCAGGGCTAGAGTCAGACACTGGAAAATGAGCTGCTGATTGATGGGTCTGATGTCTCTGGTCTGCACCTCTTCAGACATCTGAACAACAAAACTACAGTGGACTTCACCTATTCATTTAGATAGGAATGAGGTTACCTACTAGTCTGAGGATTTTTTTGGAAGGGTGCAAGCACTATAAATAGATAATGTGGATGTATCATGGTAGAATGATAATACAATTGAACCCTGAGAACCCTATAGTACTGAATAATTACCATACCCATGGTAACTAGTAATTCAAGGAATATCCCAATATTATAATGACATCCCAGTATATGCCAAGCTACTTTTTTGTAAGTGGACTGGAGGGGAATTTTAAAGAATGGACAATAATGAAGACATAAATTAAGTAAAGTAACATTAGAAACCACTCACCGACCAGTCACAGCAAAACACAACTTGCACATCCCATGGAGGAAAGCTGTGGCTTGCTCGAGAAAGGCAGCCATCTTGGGACTTTCATCAATCGGTCCTTGTATGGACAGGAAACAGCCGTATAGCTTGTTGATCAAGCCCATGTTCACCACATAGCTGAGGGAAACAAGTCGAAATGTGTCAGACTTAACAAAAAACATTTGAATGATAATTACATTAATCATTTTCATGAGTGGAACATCAATTTTGGGTATATTTATAGTCAAAATTTGTTTTCTGTTATTCACCATTTTGGATGAATTTTCCATCAAGTTTGCCAAACTACATGGGATTGCCTTCTCTGATGTGGATACGAAGGTGCCTTAAAGGGGAAAGGGAAAGGGAAGTGGTGTGTGGCCAAGTATCGTGACCCATACTTGGAATTTGTTCTCTGCATTTAACCCATCCAAGTGCATGCACACAGTAGTGAACATACACCCGGAGCAGTGGGCAGCCAATGCTGCGGCGCCCGGGGAGCAGTTGGGGGTTTTGGTGCCTTGCTCAAGGGTCTCACCTCAGTCATGGTATCCTTGTGTCCACATGGTATTGAGGGTGGAGAGAGTGCTAGTTATTCACTCCCCCCACCTACAATCCCTGCCAGACCCGAGCCTCGAACCCACAACCTTTGGGTTACAAGTCCGACTCTCTATCCATTAGGCCACGGCTGCCAAAGGGATGGTTCACCCAAAAACGAAAATTCTGTCATTGATTACTCATCCTTGTGTCCACATAAGCTTGTTTTTCATCAACTGGTCAAAATTTACTTAACTTTTAGCCAGACAAAAGCTGCACACAGGCTGAATGTAAATGTAACTCTCTGTAAATCCACTCTCTGTAACATCTGACACTAGGTGGCGCTTATGAAACAGCAGAATTATAGCCGTTTCCCCATAACCTCTGTGGACAAAGCAGCATTGCGAACACTACTTAATTAGGTACTTTATTAGGTATACTACTTTATTACATGGAGCGAAGATGAAAACAAAATGCCATCGAATCTTTTCTGAAGACAGTCAGAACCTTCAGAGGTAAATTGATATAATTAATTCATAGATATATTCATATGTAAAATTCCCTTAGCACTCTTTTAAAACCTCACAGCTTTATGCCATGTTTTCAAACAAAACGAAACTTCTCTGCGTGCTGTGCGCACGTGAGACTGTTACTTAAAACTTTGTTTTATGCCGGATAGTAGTTATTTATCCTGAGTTGTTCAAATCGTGGTAATCGAATATGGTTTTAATGATAATTAATATTGCAGCTTCATATTTTAACCGTAGGGAATTCTATCATGATTTAGCATCAAACCGGTAATCGTTACATCCCTACTGTCAATGCAGGGCCTAGAAATATCTCTCAGCTCTCGGATCAAAAATATCTTGCATCACAGAAATATATTAGATTTTAAATTATATTAATATATGAAACCACTATAGGAAATTGCAATAATATTTCACAGTATTCTTGTTTTTTCTGTATTTTTGAACAAATAAATACAGCCTTGATGAGCATAAGAGACTCCATTAAAAACAGCAGTGTACATTGAGCCGTTCTTGTCATATGGGAAAGGCAGGTTTGAATCTGGTCTTTGTACCACTTCTATTCCCCCCATAAGTCGGTTTCCTTTTTACTTTTGCATTCAAAGAAAACGGCAATAGTCACAAAACTAAAAAAGGACAAACAACACATTATTTCTTCCCTCCGGTTTTATTTTTGGTACTTGGAGACCATTACTTGGTCTGTTCTGGCCATGTCTGTAAGGTCACTCCACGGTCACTGCACTGGGCTTGAGACTACTCGTGTCAAACAAATCATGGGAGGGAACACTGAGGATTGTGGGAAGCTTGGGATTCTTAGCAGGCTGGGCTGTCTGCCTTTCCTCAGAGAGCAGGGGGAAGCCCAGTACTGGCGCTCTCCTCCACACTGCCCTACTCTAATGCCGAGTTCAACTTCAAGTCGTGCACATCCAGAAGGGAATTTTGGCCAATGTGGAGACTAAAAACTTTGGTTTAGAGCATGGATATAAGAAGGGGTTTCTGGCGAAGTTAGGAAAAGTTGCATCCAAGAGCATGCACCCAACCAATGTGCAGAAAGCCAGGTATTTATTAAGTGCACAAGATTATTATGTCATTAAACTGGAGTAGTCTTTTGAACTCATTTCCCAAATTGTCTGTCCAAGCTAACCTCTGGATCCGTTCCAAGAGGTCATTCTCTGCACAAGGGATCTCATTCAAAGATTTGAGAAACTCTTGTGTATTTTACATTGGAAAAATATTGTTGCTAACAAGAGCCATGTCATGTTTTCCTGCCTCCCTTTGCCTGATGAGCAGGGGGAGGTGTGTGGAAAAGGGAAATGAAAAAGGCAAACTTTAAGACTCCAAAGTAATTCAGGTTACTCTACGCCACAAATTGCTTGTCGCTGGAATCTTGTCACGTTGCGTTTGGTTAGGACAAGGTGTAAGATTAGCATTCAAGAAGCTGAATCAGGAAGTGTCATGGAAAGAAAACATATAAAGCAGTAACCTGATGAGATCTTGAGCACGTGTGTTGAAGTTCTCACTGGCAACAGGTCTGGTCTTGGCATCCGGACTGCATATACGTGGAGTATCTCCATCCAAATTAGATGGGTGCAACTGCCCCAGCACAATGGCAACTGTCTGCAGAAGTCCTGTAGTCAAACCCTCAAAGACCTGCTTATTGACACTGCGGCCGAAGATGGAATTGTCCTCATCTGGCACAAAGAGCTACGGAAACAGGTATAGATGTGTTAGTCGGCATTGATGGAAACAGAAAAAGCCATTGTGAGAAGCAGTCACTACCCTGATACTACCAAGAAAAAAGACAATGGTGTCTAGACACGTTGGATCTTTCAGGTTTCATCAAAAGCTACAGATGAAACATCTTCGTCAACGGCTCTCAACATGTCTACGAGCATGTAAGACATGGGAAGGTCTAAAACTAGAGTCATGTTCAAACAACTGTAGGCATTTTCTTTAAACACTGTTTGGAGCTTTATTAGTGTTGTTACCATAACTTACACCATTAACATTGTTTGTACTGCTGCAAATCCTTCTATTGCTGCAGTTTACAATAAACACAATCATATTAATTGCATCCCTACAAGATGTAAAGTACTCTAAGAAAACACTGAAACTGATTTGGAAAGGCCTAAAAATACCTTTTTAAATTTGCACACACTTTCTCAACTGACTGATGGATGCCTCTTACACCAATCTTGGCAGCGACGGACATCTGAGATCACTCAACAATAGCCCGTGCTGGTCTCAATATCTGGCCCAGCACTGTTGCACAATAGACAGGGTCATTTAAACCTCAGCTTGCATTTTAAAACATATCCAATTAAAGCAGAGGGTGCAAATAAAAAGGATCCTGTCCTCTTTTGTTTCCACGCGCAAGCCATTAATCTCTGGTTGGAATCCTGATCCTCTAGCGCATAAATAACTACAAGGGGGCTGCTCTATTATTCATTAGCTCTGGGTTATAAATTGGTAGTTACAGCTTGAAGTGACATTGTCACTGGTGGCGTGCCAATGGCGGGCATTCGAGAGGTATTCCCTTGTTGGCGGGCACCACTGTCAGGATTGAGAAAGATGGGTCATGTAACAAGAATGGGAGCTAGGATAGGAACTTTTTTCACATTTATAACGCAATAACGCAAACTGTTTTCTTCCATGACCATTTTCTTTCACGCCAGCTACTGTCACAATCAGAATTATAATGACAAGTTAGTTAATGCTGATTAAACTGTCAGAATGTTTATAGCTACCTACCAGAACCTTGAATAAAGTCTGTTGCCGCCACAGTAATGCAAGGACACATATTTAGCCACAACAACTGGACCGTGCACTTTTGCATTTGCCAGATACCTACCTAAGAGCAGACAGTAGTGAAGTACTTTTACTTTACTTAAGTAAATTTGAAAAGTGTGTTTTTCTTTGCCAAACTTTTACTTCACTACATTCCAAAGCATAATGTCACACTTTTTACTGCACTACATTTCATAAATAAAAGTTGTTGTTGTTTTTTTACCTTTAATACTGAAGAACATTAAAAATTTACTTCTTTTTTGTACTCAAGTAAATTTTGAATTATTTTTACTTGAGTAAAAGTAGTACTACATTTCTAACGTAATTAAGTATTAAATGATATTTAATATGAAACGTAGTGCAGTAAAAAGTACAGTATTATGCTTTGGAATGTTGTGAAGTAAAATTTTCTAAAGAAAAACTTCAAGTACAGACACTTGAAAAGCACTTTTAAGGCAGAGTAAAAATACCTCACTACTGTCCGCCTCTGCGTAAGAGTATGTTTCTGGCCAAAAAAAGTTATTTATAGTCTACATATACTTTGGTAACTTCTACTAAATAAAATAATTTGATTAAAAAATAGAAAAAAATACTTGTATTTAAAAACATCAATGTTTAACATAAAAAATAGCAGTAATATTGATTTAATTAAAATGTGGAAATGCTTGTTTTTTTATAAACTTATATTTTAAATAAGTTAATGAATGAGTGAGTGAGGGAATGAATAAATTAATAAAAAAGTAATTCCGTAACATATTTATTAATTTCCCAAGACATGATCATTTTGTTATTTGCTATGACAATTTCATGCATCATATTATATAAGGTTAAATGCATTAAAGTGGTATTAGACTAGTCAGAGATCATTGGTTGAAGACACGAAATACAAACAGACTTTAGCACAGGTACAGCCCATGTTAAAATGGGAGTTTTTACAGAGGAGTAGGTTAGTATGCTGAGAGGGCAGGCAAAACCAGCTACATTCTCCACAAATCTAATTACAGTGAAGGGAAGGGTAGACGCCAATACTGGCCACACTGAAACACACACACACACACACACACACACACACAGGTAAACTGCTACATAGGTCAGCTTGCAAAAATAACTTGAATATCGCTCTTTACTGACTTGTTCACTTCACTTGGGTGACTATTCTGTCCGTTTATATCAATCACATGTCAAATAATCAGCGGGCTGACTGACTGTAGCGTTGAGTTTGAAATAAACCCCTGTACCCCCAGGAAATATTACGTCTCTTAGACTGAGTGGGGCTTAATGATTTGCCAAAACAATGTTTCTTGAGAAAACACACACCCACAAGCCCTATATGACTCAGTCACTGGGTCTCATTCACTAATTGAACGCACACATTAAAGTGTAAAACCTGCATGCACAGACATGATTCATCCAAATCTGAATCTACATTTAAATGCAATGTGTTAAACTAAAAAAAAATACATACTCAATTAATAAAAGTGACTCCACATTTGGTCTCTACATTATGTCACAGTAACAAAAATGATATGGGATATGTTCTGCTTGAAAATGCAGCCAATTATGTATAATTTGGGTCTATATACAGTATATAAAGAAAAGTGTTAGCACCTGTTGCAAATTCAGTGGAAAACGTTTCTGTTATTGTTTTTGATGTTCTTTTCAATCAACGCCGAGAAACTTACGTAAACACAACCCCACTGGCATCTGTGTGTCATTCCATACTTAGTCTTAAAAAGTCTTCTTAAAAAGCTCGAAGCGTAGCATGCGCTTGGTTCTGAAACCCCCTTTGCCAAAAATCAAAGTACAGGATGGTGGGAGAGAAGGATGGGGGGGGCACACTGAAGTACAGACAAAAAATAAGGGACAGACGCAATGCGAAATGTGATTCAGCAGTGGAGCTTTCCCAGAACTTAAGATGATTCAGTGAGTCATATAAACAAGAGAAATGTTGTATGTATTAAAATCCATTTTGGCGCTTGCTTTAAACTGGTAGATGAGCTTCATATGCTCTGGCAAGATGAACAAGACAGAAATGACCCTTTAAACATGACAAACAGCACTTCAGGCCTTTAAAAGCTGAAGTGGAAGTCGCATCCTAAAAGTATTAGTTCACCCAAAAATCAGTTTTTACTCTCCTTCATGTCGTTCCAAACCCGTATTTCTTTTTCTAGTGGAAAGCAAAAGGAGATATTTGAATTAATGTACTGGTCGACGTTTTCCATGCAGTCATAATAAGTGGGAACTGGAGATTTCAAGCTACACAAAGTACCATAAAAGTAGTCCATGCACTCATTAACTATATCCGTTTACGAGTCTTTTGAAGTCACTGGAGATCTTAGTTGCCATTTACTAATAATCAACTGCACTGAGTTAGTGAGTTGAACTTGCAAACCAAATCTGTCAGATTTATGAATGAATCATTCAGATGGGTGTAAAAAAATGTATCAACTGATTCACTGAAAGATTTGACTCAAAAGAATAATTCATTTACAACAAATCTTTTCTCCTCTCATTAATAGATTACCAATTTTCAGTTTATAAGCATTGTATGAACCATTTTTATGAAACATTTGTAGTGTCATTTTGTTGCTCATTTACTTGTATTATTAGGGCCCTATGAAATCCGTTTTATTTCAAATTCCGTTTTTTTTTCTAAATTCCGTTTTTTTCCGTTTTAATTTTCTAGACTCTATTTTAATGATTAAGTTAAATGTAATTAATCAAAAAGCATGTCTAATTAATTGAAATCACCATTTAACAGCAATTTATTTAGTGTTTAACAAAAATTTAATTTTTAAGGCCCTATGAAACACGTTTTATTGTTTATTTTTACCAAATTCTGTTTTCCATTAATTTTCTGTATTCCATTTTAATGGTTTCATTCAATTTTAATAATGTTTTAATAATAATTTTATTTTTATTAGTAGTACTATCATTAGAATAAGTAATATATTTGTGTCATAGTATCTTTAAGTTAAACCGAACTTCTATTTTGGCTGGTTGCTGTGAAGACCTTTGAGTTTCTGATGGTATATGATATGACTATAGTTTTTCGCACAAGAAATGGCAAATGCTCTTGAAGTGACTCTCAGAGATTATGTTTGTGTGTTCATGTACTCAAATATTGAGGTGGCAAAGGATGAAAACACTGAGCGTCATGCATGCTTCAGTTTGTGTGTAGTAAAAGAAACCTCACATCTGCGCCATTCATTCACACAGAGAACATGCAGGACTCATATTTAAATAGTCTTTTTGCAGTTTAATATTCACAGACACTAGTCCATATCGCGTTTCTATTTAAGTGTAACGACCTACTTTTGATTTATTCATCCAAAATTTGGCAAATTCCATGACATTCCGCGTTATACAGTAAATTCTGTTTTTACGATGGATTCCGCAATTCCGTCCACGTTTTCCACATCGCGGAAATCATAGGTCCCTACATTATGTGGAAACAGGTGCCCAGGATATTCAAATTTTGGGATGCACAGAAGAAAGTCATAAAGGTCTGAAAAGACATGAGGGTGATTTTTATTTCTGGGTGAACTACCCCTTCAAATGACACTAGTGTAGTGACAAAAACTTGGATTCAAGGCACATAAAGATCACAAAACATAGGAGGATTAGGCAAACTCAAGTAAGCTTGAGCCGCTAATACTCACTGTTAACTGATGGAGGAGAAGGTCCATGAGAAAGGTAATTTTGTTGCTGTAGAGAACATAGGAACAGTTGTTGTGGCAGTGTACACAGGACAGGTAATACGTGTTCATGGCAGCGCAGAGGGACCTGAAGAGAAAGAGAGAGAGAGGGGATTAGTTTTCAGAAGCCGACTGCTTCTCCTGTTTTGAGTTTTCCATCTAAATGATTAGGATACAAAGCAGGCCCCATATAAACATTTCAGGGTTACTCCGACTCGCAGTGTAAAAGATCGCCAATCAGATGAGCCGGGTTCTCTGCCGTAATACAGTAAGGTTATCTGAGGAAATTGACACTTAAAGCTCAGAGTGTGAACATCACATGCAATCCAAGAAGCATGACAACACTTGGAATATTACGCTCAAGGGAGTTTCTCTCAGGAACAGCTCCTTACGCAACGCTGAGAAGAAAACATGAGATGTGCCCTGATGAGGGCTCTGTCGCTCACATAAAAGAACGACTGTGGTATTACTATGACTTTTTTGGGTAACACTTTAGTATAGGGACCAATTCTCACTATTAACTAGTTGCTTATTAGCATGCCTATTATTAACATATTGGCTGTTTATTAGTACTTATAATGCACATATTATATACTATATCCCTAATCCTACCCAATACCTAAACTTAACAACTACCTTACTGACTATTGATAAGCAGCAAATTAGGAGTTTACTGAGGCAAAAGTCATAGTTAGTGGTTTGTTAATGGTGAGAATTGGACCTTAAAATAAAGCAAGACCTTTTTTTTGGGACATGGCAATGGCAATACCACTTTTTTGACACAACCTTGATAGTAATACCACAGTAAAGATGTCTAAAGTACTGTTACTTTAATGCAAAGCAAACAAAACAAAATGACAGAAAACAAAATGAAACAAAACAACAACAAAAAACACTTTCTGAACTTTCTGATGCCTTGGAAATATGGTGCTTCAAATTTGATGACCTCCTTGTTAGCGACCTTGCATCAAGACCATTTATACAGAAAATAATTTATTAAACTATTGATCAATTAAAATACAGTAACACACACACACACACACACAGACATTCAGAAGTTTTATTTACTTATTTAATAATAAATTTAGTCAATATTTTTCAGGGATGCATTAAATTGGGATGCAATCAAATAAATTGATGCGATCAAATAAATGCAGCCTTCGTGAGCATAAGAAAAACATTTTTAAAAGCTCTTAACCAACCCCATACTTATATATAAAATACGATACCATGGCATTCCCACTGCACCATAGTACTGACACAGCTCTTTATTGTAAGGGATCTTACAACCGACTTAATTAGATGAAATGGAGAAGAACTGGATACCGAACATCTGCCTTGCTTTCGCGTTTTCACCATCTCTTTCTCCAACTCGTTTTCTCTTGGCTCAGATAAGAGTCTAGCCATCAGCGCCTTTGGGCCAGCAAGCCACTGTCAGTCAGTCAGACCTCTGTATTTTGTCTGTTCCACACCAGCCCGAGATGAGATTAATGTAGCTGATAACTGACCAGTCACTCCGCTCCCACTCCAGACCCCCAATCCACCCCTCTTCCCAACCACCCCTTCATTAGTTAATATTTTCTGACAACTGTATATTTTATCCCAAAGCAGAGTGGCGGGGCCCTATCTGCCGAACGGACAAATGGAATCTGACTTTTCTTTTTCAAACCAGGCCATGTTTACTTCCAGCCGTAAACATTTTGATATCCACTGCAACCTTCGCCATCTGTTCGGCATTTTCAGCCAAACCGTATTGGCACTCGTAATAAAAATAGCGCGAGCCTCGAAGGCCTCGGCCTGTCAATAACTTCCACCCGGCTGACAAAAACACCAGTGTATATTTTACCCACTGGCGGGCTGATCAGGGAGATAGCGGTTCGAGTATTGACATAGCGGTGTAAAAGCGTCAGACATGCAGTATGAGACCGCAGGGAAAACATTGTGCCTGGTCTGCTGGGAAAGGATCCAAGTATTCCCCGCACGCCTCGTAGCTTTGCACTTTCAAAGCCGCTCGATCGTGACCCATTATAAAAATCGCGTGTTGCTGTTTTTACGTGCACCGTTATTAATCGACAAGTTTTCACCTCGTCCAAGCATACGATAAACGCAAGGGTGTCGAAAGAGGTCTTGTTCAATTAATACGCAACGTTTGAAAATTGCTCGACGGAACATTGATTCACCAAAGCGTAAGCGGCGAAGTGTTTCCTATTGATAGAAAGATACCAGGGAGTGTAACGGAGCTTGGGGCGAAAGGAGGAGGAAAGGAAGAACGGATGGTCATGGGTGAGTGGAGTGATACACCAGGCTCTGTTCAGTCAGGGAAGGGAAACGTGAGATCCCCTCCAACCTGTGCACTCTGGGCAGCAGACCAGGACTGCCTCAGCCACACTGATTTTCCACCACAGCTTCAATTGTGTAACTTTGAACAGCTTTTTTTTTTTCTTTCCAACAAATGCTCAAATATTCCCAATGTGACTGTTGGGGCAAGCAGGTTTTGGCTATATGAAGCCTAAAACATCATCCATTTCTTTTACATCTGCACTCTTCACTTTTTAAGTATACAAAATTATGTCTCAACTGTTTTTGTCATGGAATTTGAGGTATCCATATTGTTTCTAGGCAAGTTTTTAAAGGATAAAGTGTCAAATGTCCAGGCAAGGATTGAATGACAGGCCTCAGTGTCAAGGTTCACATTGGCTTCTCAAATATAAACAGCGGATTGAGGGCTTAAGCACAAGATTATCACATTATTGTAGTACCGCACATTAACTGGCAACTGAAATTCTGCTAACAAGTGTGAAAAACAATTTTAAGCTCAGTTTTTTTATAAAAAGCTTAGTTATAAATAATTTTAATAATTGTAAAAAAAAAAAAAAAAAATCCTTACTCCAAATCATGAAATGTATATGTAAATGTAATGTATATTTTTATATTTAAAATCAAACTGCCGAGCTACATACATAAAGCTATTCTTAAACCGCACCAAATTTAGACTATATTTGCGTTAATGAGCTACAAACGCTTGCATGAGCTCATAAAAGATTCATGGTAAACCTGATCTAGGCGCATGTTCACGGGGTTTTGAAGGTACGACCGAGGCTATCTGATGCCTGTCCAGTAACGCGTGGGGAGGAATGTGAGGAGTGGGGGTAGGGCAACCCCAGGTGGCTCGCACGGTTAAACGGCAGATTATGGAGCACACGACTAATTTCTTTACACTAATCTTATTAAAGTGTAAAACAGCTGTCGACTAGCCAAATCTCAACACCAACCCCCAGTGCATGCACTGAAAACCCAGTATGAAACAAATAAGAGCATTTGGGGTAAAAAAAAGAAGTAGCAGAATATCAGGAAAATGCTACACAGGTTAGGACACTAAGCTACCAAACAAGTTGTTCTACCTAGCTTTTGTTAATTGTAAAATGCATGTACACATGAAGTGCCAGAAACCGAGTTTGTCACAAAAAATGTCAGACATGTCACAAAGAATTAATGCTAAGCATAGCTACTGAATGAAATCTCACTTGATTAATCATCAGTAGTGATGGAATATCACATTAACTCATCTAACTGCTTGTAGAACATTGTCAGATAATTACACAAAATTACTTGTTTGTCAGCTCTGTTAACTGTCAAAAGCGATAATTTCTAGATTTTGAAAACAGTTTCTAACTCTTTGTAAGTGATAAACAATGAATTAGAATTAACATAGGCTACTATTTGTTAACTCAGTTATTTTCTAATTTGTCTAAAAAACAAGCAAAATAACAAAATAACAAGTATCTACAGTATGTCTAATGCTTATTTATTTTCGGATGCATTAAGTTCTAGAAACTGAGTTGTCAAAAGCAACAAAAACATTTAAACCTGTCTAGTATGAAAAAAACTCATGACAAACAGTATGAAAATGAATTAGCATTTAAAAAACCAAACAATAGTTTGCTATCTCTCTTAGTTATTCGACAAAAGTGGCAAATATTGGAGAATTTGTTTAAAAAAGCACAACATAATTTCTTAACATTTTAGCTTTTAACAATCTAGTGCAGAGTTCTGATAGTGCCAGTCAGAACCAGAGTTGTTCTTTATACAACAATTGTACAGATGTTACTGTGATTTAACTGCGAAGCTTTGGTTAGTTGCGGCCAGTTGTGTTTATTGTTGGGTGCTTACCAAATTAAATATCCAAGTTTTTCCTTTCATGCTGCACCAGTACAGGCATGAAGATATTTTGCAGCTTTTGATGATAAACTGAGCATGAAATCAAACAGCAAGTTGTGGTGTTGTGGTTAGTGCTCATTTTCTTTTTCTTTTTTCTCTTTTATGTGAGCTTTGTCAGCTTACCCCACACCTTTTATCTAACTGTTAAATTGAAGGCGTTTAACACCCTGTGCTGCTACTGTCTTGATTAACGGGAAGTTTTTTCAGGCCATCCATCATCTTGAAACCCGTTAGATACTTAGAAGCTGTCACTGTCCTGCTTGAAATGATATCCTTACACCCTAGCCCACTGCCAGGCATAAACTGGGGTGCTTTTCCAACTCGCTCTCCTCTAATTGACGATGATTAGCATGACACCCAACACCGGCCCGCCGTGCATGGCCTCTGCCTGTCTGTCCCCTTGACGATGACAGCCTGTGTCAAAGATTTTGAGGAGCAATTTGGTGAAGAGCCATTGTAGTCCATCTCAGGTTACTCGAGGAGTATGTAACACTGACCCACATGTGCCAGGTTGTCCCCGTGAGTACGCGGCATTCCTCTAACTGAGCGGATCCGAGATTCCCTTGTCGCGAGTTACATTTTGACAATGCAATGTGAGCTCTGCCACAGGCCACCAGGTCTACAAACAACAGGCAAATTGTTAATCAGCCCATAATGAAGCATTATCATGTAGACATGGGATTAAGTTGCCAAGCTAGCCAGTGGAGATGGTCTCTATAGCGCTGTGCTGCACAGGAAAGGAAAAGAAGGGCCACCGAGAGAAAGAGCATGCTAGATGGCAAGAGATAACAGCTAGAGAGCTGCAGATAATAAGCCCCATGATCTCCTCACCTAACAAACTGGCTTAACCTCAGATAACCATGAAAATCTGGCCCTCAGATTAGTCAATGAACACAAGCGGTGCAGACTTGCTTAAGGTGTGCCACAGGGCTCCATCCTCTACACCTTGCCTTTCTCAGTCCCCATTCACCTCACCCCTTGAAGGTTGCTCCTCAGCTTGGGTGGCCTCTGGCCTAGATGGGGGTCACTGGACTGACCTCTGGAACTGAATTAACCCATTCTGAAATCCATAGGCTAGCTCAGAGACAGGGAAGCAGATGGCTAAGAAGAATTCGAGATGAGG
>JAFVLL020006554.1:18117-42573 GCA_021397915.2 Tor tambroides
ATATAAAAATCTAACCTCATGAACAAGCATTTGACAATTGCAAAGTAAATCACATGCACAAGCACTGACCAACCTGACCATTTAATGCACCTTTTTACGTCAAAATCTCGTAATATTTAAAAGCTAGTGAGCGGGTTAACGTTCAGGTTGTTGCATGAGTTTCCTGGGCCGGCTTACTATCCTTGGTTTACTCATGCAAACAAAATGGCCTTCCTGCTCCAGACATCCGACCCCATTTCCTTCTCAGCCGTCGATTCCCTCCAAAACACTCAGCTCCAAGCCACAGGGTTGCACAGGGACATTAACGGAACCTCACTGTGGAATTAGCCCATTAATGTAATGCTAACAAGATGGAATCCTTCTCCCATGGGGGTAATATTACAGCGGCATCTCCGTAGTTGTTCTTTTTTGTAAATCACTCAGCTTATCTGAAAGGAGGCGATCGATACGCAGCATTACAGTAAATAGATAAACTAGCCCTGCTGTAAGGGTTAGCGTCTGAGCCAACCATTACAGCGTGCAGATGAGGGGGAACGATTAGCACGTATTTCCTTGCACCGTGCCCTTCACAGACACCTGGTGCCATAGCAGAAGTCACTGCTGACAAGAATTCATGGAGACAGACTGTCTTCCAGCGAATTGTCTAAGCTTGCAATTTTAGTGGAAATTAAATCAATTATTTGCAAAACTGCAGTAGTCTGGTATTTAAGAGCTTTTTTGTGGTTTTTCATTCATGAAATTTCCCAGAACTTGCTAACAGCGATGTGGATGATTTTTGGCCATTTTTCCCCTATCCCAGAGCGACTGGCCAGGCAGCGCTATCAACACCAGTGCAAGCCACCTGGAGCTCCACTCAACGTCTTTGAGAAGCTGGTGGAAACATGCAGGAATAATCTGACCCCTTAAAGGTTATCACAGGTTCAGCACCGTATGGCCTTGGGACACAGAGAAAGTGATAAGGGGAGAGATGGGGTGATTAAATGAGAAAAAGAATTTAGGACACTGAAAGAACGTAGGGAAAAAAAACCATTATGCAATACTGACCCAAACCTGTTGTGTGCTAACCACTGCTAACCATCTGATAATATTATACTGTATATAAAATCAAGGTATTACTTAATATTAATATTACTAAAATGACTATTAAAAAAATTCATAGAAACTTACTCTCCTCAAAAAGTAGTGTATGTATGCATGCATGCATGGAAAATACTAAACAGCACAACTGTTTTCTTTTTTTATATTAAATCTAAATATATATTCTAAATATAATAATAATAATTATTATATTTTCATGCACATATACTGCTTAACATTGCTGTTTATTGCTGACTGTTATATTGAGGCATGTTAAAGAAAATATCAAATACTTATTAAATAATATGTTCATATAGTGAAAAAAAATTGTGAGAAAAGAGCATTGCTTAATGATTTTTAAAAATAAAAAAACAAGAAAAACAACCTTAAATACATAAATATCAAGATATAACACTGAAACTTACTGAGACAGGCTAAAGTAATATCGATATCACTCAGCCCTACTGGTGTACAGTTGAATTAGAAAATTGTGTATATTATTATTATTTTCTTTGTTTATATTTTATTTATGTCTAAAATGACTTCCTTAATATTGCTTAATATTAATATTAGTATTAAAAATGTCCTGACCATTTAAATACATACACTCTTCTGTTCAAAGTTTGGAATAGGGGGAAAAAACAAAGCAGCACAACTATTTTCTTTTTTCTTTTAAATTTTTAAATATAATAATATTATTATTATTATTATTATTAATTATTAGTATTATTAAATACTCCTTGTGTTTATTTTGTGAAAAACTGCAGGAAAATGCATTGACTAATTTAACATTTGGTAAAAAAAGAAAAAAGAAAAACACCTTTAATAATTAATATTAAGCAAATACATAAATATCAAAATGATATTTAGAAGGTTGAAACTTATCGACCTATCAAAATGATTATATCTATTTTGCCCAGCCCTAGTCGTGTATAGTTTAATTTAAAAAAATTTGTATAAGAAAGCATTAGCTTGCACTGATACAGGATGGGGCATTAGTGTGTCAAACACTTATTTACTGATCATTTGGATCTAAGGATAACCATTGTACTCGGCTTCATGCTTGGCAGAGAGACTTTTCAACAAGCCAAGACAGGGCTGAACCTCTGTAATGAAAGTGAGGCGACTCTTTTATCCTCCGAGAGAGGGACCACTTTAGCATTTGATTGGACAGGACGTGGGAGAATGACAGAAATGCCTCAGAGATCTTTACCTCCTCCTGAGCGTGTCAAGTGGATCTTTCAAAACAAGAGAGGAGGATAGCGGTGGATGTGTTTGCACAGCCTGACCCAACATGCCATAAACACACACACACACACACACACACACACACACACACTTGTTCTGCTATCCTTGTGGGGACTCTCATAGGCGTAATGTTGTTCTGCTGTACAGACCGTATTTTCTATCGTCCTACACCAACCCTATACCTAAACCTACCCCTTACAGGAAAATTTTCTGCATTTTTACATTTTCAAAAAACTTCATTCTGTGTGTTTTATAAGCTTGTTTACCCACGTGGGGACCTCAATTTAGGTCCCCACCGTGACCCTGGGAGTCCCATGAGGCTGTGTGTATTCAGGTCTAAGTCCCCACCTGGATAGAAAAAACAAGTACACACACACACACACACACACACACACACACAGAGACACACACACGTTTGTTTTTGTGGTTTAC
Organism: Tor tambroides; assembly: GCA_021397915.2. Taxonomy (NCBI): domain Eukaryota; kingdom Metazoa; phylum Chordata; class Actinopteri; order Cypriniformes; family Cyprinidae; genus Tor; species Tor tambroides. The sequence goes on from JAFVLL020006554.1 coordinate 20,875, forward strand.
GGGGACTCTCCATAGGCGTAATGGTTTTTATACCGTACAAACTGTATGGGCTATTGCCCTACACCAACCCTACACCTAAACCTACCCCTTACAGGAAACTTTCTGCATTTTTAGATTTTCAAAAAAACACCATTTAGTATGTTTTTTAAGCCTTTTGAATTGCGGGGACATAGGCAGTGTCCTCATAAACCACCTTCAAATTGTAATACCTCTGTCATACCCATGTCATTAAACAAATTTTGTCCCCGTAAACCACAAAAACCAGTACACACACACACACACACACACACACACACAGAGGTTAAGGTAACAGTTCACAAAAAATAAAAACTGTCATTATTTACTCACCCTCATGTTTTTTCAAACCCTTGTAAGTTTCTTTCTTCCACGGAACACAAAAGAAGAGATTTTAAAAAAACATCCAGCTCAGTCCTTTCCATGGGGACTGGAAATATGACAACTTTATGTGAGGAACATACTGACATCTAATCATAATTCACTAATAATATCTTCCTCCAGTGAACTGTTAACCGCCATGACTGGATCACCAAAACAGTCAGCTGAACTTGAGAACTAAATCAGTCTGATTAGTGAACAAATCATTCAAGTTTTGTGAACCGGATCAACTGATTCATTCAAAAGATCCAACTCAAAAGAACAACTCATTGTAATCCACCTTATTCCTAAACGCGGAAGTAAGCTTATGGGCGAGACCAGTGCCGATTCTAGACTTCAGGGGGCCCTACGCAAAACTGTGCCGGGGTGGGGCGGTGGGGTGTTGGAATGAAAGAGTGGACCAAGCGCATTTGTCCGTGTTTCACTCCGTCTCGAATCGCGCTCACGGTAAGCGCTCAAGAAACAGTATCTCTTCCGTGGCTTGGTACGCTTTCAATTCATTTTTTTTTTAATAGCAAGAGCAAGAGACTGTACGACATTCACGTTACATCATTTGACTGATTTTTAGGCATTAAAAGAAATGATAATTCATGTTTTCATAATCGCTGGCCAAATTCAAAAACTAAACTAAAATTAAAACATCTTTGAGAGCAAGGGGGCCCCCTGGTGTTTCTGGGGCCCTACGCAGCTTGCGTATTCTGCGTATAGGGAGGATCGGCTCTGGGCGAGACTTCCGGTTCATTAGGGAAATAACGAGAAGAATAAAAACGTGCAGTAAACGGTTAAACTGTAAAAACTGTAAAACAAGCAGTTTTGTACAGATAAAAATAGCTGGAAGCAAATGAGACCGGAAGCAAGACCCATAAAATTTACAAATGGCCACGCCCATTTTTACGTGAAGAATAAGGTGGATAGAGTGGGGGAGCTATGATGTCAGAACCCAGAAGAGTAATTCGCCATGGGTTCCTTCGAGATTTTCCCATGGGGTTTTTTAATTTATGAATAAAATAAAGCCTGAGGTAAACATAACTTGACGATATTTTTTTGTACAACGTAAACTGCACACATCCATACCCAAAACACAACTTCTGAAGCAGTTCATTTTTGAAAATGTATGATTTTAATAAATAACTAGATAAGAATTTTTGGGCTGTGAGTGTGTGCAGTTTACATTGTAGAACAAAACACAAAATTATCGTCAAGTTATGTTTACCAAAAGCTTTATTTTATTCATAAACTGAAAAAATCCATTCTAAAACCCCACAGGAAAATCTCAAAGGATGCGTGGAACAGAGCGACCGATTTGTTAGTTAAATTTTCTCCTTTCGCGTTCCACTGAAGAAAGAAATTTGGGTTTGTAGTGACACTAGCATGTAAGTAATGACTGAATATTATTTTTTATTTTTTGGGTGTACTAATCCTTTAGTCGAATGCAATGCAGTTTCAACCTCTTCAAAAACTGAAGTTCATAAAAATTCATTATAGTATTAAAGCCCACATCAAATTTTCTGGAATTAATGACTGAACGACAAGGAGGCGCAGAGTACGAGAGTGAGAGTATGACAGAGAAAAATCAATAAACACTAGATGGCCTGTAAAAGCATTATAAATATAAGTAGCATTTCTCCATTAAGGGAGATTTGGAAAACAGCAAATGCTAATGAGGAAGGCAAAGAGGCTATTGAAGTCCATTAGGAGCTCTCTCTAGTGAAAATAGCTGCTCTCTGAGGTTATCTACTGGCCAACGCCACTAGTTCCAGACCCACTATTCAAACCCGACTCCCATTTCCAAGTGACGGATAGGACAAATGTGCTTTCTGTATACCAGCGAGGGGCCAAGGGAAGAGTGCAAAATGGATGATTCAAAAGCAATGCTTTTTATTTTCCAAACAAGGAACATTCTTATTCATTATAAATTTATTGTGATGCAGAGTGCTGGAAAGAAGGGAAATGACTTCACAGCTGAGCTGGAGTCACTTTGTGGGATTAGAAGGAGGCCACAAATCATGATCAGAAAATGACTAAATATTTCTGCATTTGTGAGCTAGAAAAAAAAGTGGTTAAGATGACAGTTCATGTAAGAATTGAACTAGTCAGAGCTGTGGCCTAGCGGTTTCCCGATCCCAATCCTGCCAATTTCATCATCATTTTTCATTTTTTGACTATCATCATCACTGAAAGAGGTAAAAAGGCCAAATACAGGATTTCTAAAGAAGAGACTGAATATATTTGATTTAAGAAAGGACACAAGTATTTTAACATATGCTATTATTAATTATTCACAATTATTTGTATATATAATATATTAAAATTTGCTGAGAAAAGCAAGAAATTGAGGATAAATTTAAGACATTATAGTGGCAGGATTATATTATAGAGCCTGAAAAAAAGCATCTAATAGACTTCACAAAAAGCTGCATTGCATTGTGTCACATGATTTATAAGTGTCCATATTATAAAAACAGTGAAAATGTTTAAAAAGTGTGTTAAACTATTTATTTTCAATGTTGAGAACAAAGTGAATATCAAAATGACATACAATTAACAAAAAGCTTTATAACAAATTTAGAATTAATATAAGTAGTGTTGGGAAGGTTACTTTGGAAATGTAACAGTTTACAGATTACACGTTACCTTGTCTTGTAATAAGTAGTGTAAGTATTTTAATTACTTCATTGAAGTAATGTAACTGATTACACTATTACTTTTTGATTAGGTTACGTTTCTAGATTTCTAACAAATGTTTTCAACTAAGGCTGGGCGATATATCTCATGCGATATGCATGCGCATCTCGTCAGTAAAGCCGGTTCCTTGATTAGCGGTAAATCTCCATCACCTGTTTTCAAATGGAGCGGCATTTAATTCACAGAGCCGTAGTTCACTGACAAGCTACGCAATATCGAGCTCATTATTGCAGATGAATCGCCTTCGATATTGAACGCGATATTGCGTAGCTTGTCAGTGAAATACGGCTCTGTGTATTAAATGCCGCTCCATTGAAAAACAGGTGATGGAGGACCCACCACTAATCAGAGGAACCGGCTTACTGGCGAGATATCTTGCATACATGCTCGCATGAATCATCGCCCAGCTTCATTTTCAACTGTTATTTATTTTGAAACTTTTAAAGCAGGCAACGTTAACCTTACAGTAGTACTCAGCACGTATTGCTGTCAGACTTTCGAAATCCTTCTTCACATGAATTAAGATTAGAATTTAATTTTAAAGTACAGCCACCTCAAAATCAGACTTTAGCACCTCTTTTTACTTTGAGATTGTTCTGAGGTTAAATACAGATTTAAAATCATAACAAGAAAGAGTTTAATAGCTATGATACTGTTTTTGAAATCAAATCTTCACATAGCCACAACAGGAAACACTGGCATCTAACAATGCCTTGGAAAAAAAATCAATTAAATCTGTATGTGTGTGTGAGAAAATATTCAGATGTAACTCTCTTTGTAATCGTTAACATTTTGACAAGTAACTGTAATTTAATTACATTTTTTCTCAGTAACTGTAATGGATTACAGTTATTGTACATTTATTTTGTAGTGAAATTACATAATTCCATTACATATAAGTAGTTACTCCCAACACTGAATATAAGATAAAAATTATAAAACACTTTCAGGTGATGCTTTTTTTTTAAAAAAAATACGTTACCTAAAAAACATGTAGTGAAAACAATGTGATTAAACCTAGATTTGAAATTACTAAAAAAAAAATCTAGGATTTATTTCATGCAACTTACAAGAGAAACTTACGAATTACTGGTCTAAGATCAGAGGGTGGAATTTAACAATCTGAAATGTTAAAACTATTGAAAACAAACAAACAAAAAAAAAAGATATTTTGTATAATTGTGACTGTGTACTTATAAGTACTCACTTGAGAGGAATACGGGGGACTGCTGTGGGACTGGAGGCCGCGGTGACAACCTGTAGGATCTGTTCCAGTGCAGACAAACCCCCTCCTACTTGAAAAGCTACCTGATCTGCATTATTCTGAAAAAGAGAGATCGGGACAAGAGAGAGAGAAACAGTCAGAAACATGGAGAGCCGAGCAGACTCAAGTATCACATTGTTTTGGCATTGGAGGTATCCTCTCATTGCCCACCTCCTGCTTTCTAGAGGGGAGCTGGAGTGAAATCTGAAGCAAAGTGATCCCCAAAGAATTCCTGCTAAATCTCAAAAGTGCACAACCCTTCCCAGCCCCCCCCCCCCCCAGCAACCAAAAACCAACACAGGACAACAAACGCGCATATCTGCACACAAAGCAAGGGTGGTCTGGTTTGACAAAGAAGAGCTTAGGGAATACATAGAATGAGTCAAAATTTAGACTGGACAAGAAACATTTTACATCACAAATTGAGCCAACTGAGCCAACAGTATACATGAGTCAATGACAAAGACTGTAAAAAAAAAAAAAAGAAAACTTGCACTCAAGTAACAAGTAATAACATGTTCCTTGTGAGAATATGCATTTGAATACACATAATATTTATTAAAAAAAAAAGATATATTTTCCAAAGAAAAACTTTAAGCATCATGAATTATTAATTCATAAATCATTGCTTTTAGAGAGTTACACCACAGTACATTTCACAATCTAAACTAACCTTCCCTTTTTGTAAAGAGGTCAAATTATCTGATATTTTTGGAGACCTGTTGACCTTGACACATAGTAATGAGGATCTGCAGGGTTCCTCTTTATAATTCCTGTTTTTTCTGAATGTTGGTTACACCACATGATGTTGATTTGGCAAACAGCTTTTGCAAATATTAATAAGCTAGAAAAGAAATAATGTTTAACTTACTAATATTTGCAAAAACTGTTTGCCAAATTAACGTCATGTGGTGTAACCAACATGCAAATAATAATAAAAGATTATACCAAGCTACTTAAGGTTTTCTTAAGATTTTTTTCTTCATTATGATATCAGGACAGTTGCATCCATCACCATAAAAATTGTCAAAATAAAAAATAAGCTCATTGAAAAAAAAAAAAGTGTTCAATAACTGTGTAAAACATTCACATATACTATACGACAAAAAATATGAGTGTCACGTCAATGACCTGCATGCACTTGAAGTTATTTCAGGATTTTCGAATTGTCAAGGTTCAAATGCAACCTCCAGTCGTTGGTTATCATCGATACCAGCCGTAAAACTTTTAAGAGGAGGGTCAACCAAACTGTGCCTGAAACGCATACGGAGCAAATGAGTGTCTTTGAGAAAGAAGAGATGTAAAACAGCCATTTAACTGATGTGCTTCTCAAATCAAACTGTTTACAGAGGGGACATTTTTACTTGCATCATAAAATTCTTTAAAGTTCAAAGTGGAACCCCTTTAAATGAGTCATACGGGTTAGAATCCAAATTCCCCAGCTCCCTTACTTTGAGAAAAGGAAGTAAGTGCCTCAGAGGCTGGCGATGAGTTCGACCCCAGTGTTGCCACAAAACAACACATAAATCAACAACTCTGAATTTGAAAGTGACAGCAGTTGAGTCATTTATTTGCAGGATTGAAGAGCAAAGAAGAGAAGAAGAGAACAAGAACGTTGCACCGACTCCATATAATGAGGTCAGATTCTCGTACGCTATGTGACGGCACTCAAAGTCAGGCACTTCAAGATGTTTTTGTTCAGGGGATGGCGGGGGCTGCCAACAAGCCTGAACATATTGAGCAGCAAACAGAGGAAGCGCTTTGCAAAATTACATATAAGCTCCTCTCCTGTCAATCACAAGTGCCGCCAAAGACTCATTCCTGGAGATCCGGTGGCAAAGAGAAGGCTGAACCTCTGCCAGAGTTAAGAGATTGTAACAAGCTTGTTGTCAGATACACCAAAGGTGGAGCACGCTTGAACAGTGGCTGGGATTAAGAAAAGCTCACTGACAGCTAGGTGAAGACGGCCATGGAGCCTTGCTGCCTATAGCGTGAGGACGAACCCAGGTTGCAACAGTAAATCGAGTGGGTTCGCAGCGCACCCATCAGTATAGCCCTGTCAAACGCTCCAGAGGCAGGAGGGTTGGCCGCTCATGGTGGCCTATTTAAGAGGCATTTGGAGGGGTTAGCTGGGGCCTGTACGGTGATGGTGTGTGGAACTCAGTCCAGAGGGAGGTGTCTCACCTTGCCCTTTCTGGCTTATTGACAGATCCACATGCTGAGCAAAGTACCTGGAATCTGGAGGAGTTCAGAAAAGAGATTGAAGATGAGATGATAAGCATTAGATTATGAAGAAAGATACAAAGAGTTTAATGAAATACATGCTTAGCAAGGGATCTAACTAATACAATATGGAAAGTAAGGAGAAAGGCTTTATTTGGGAAACAGACAGAGCTGTAAAATCACTGAGAAAGTTATTGTGTCAAGAGTCAAAGTACTTCAATACTGAAATAAGTACAACTTTTGCCTCTGAACTGAAATTGAGTAAAAGTACAAGTATTCCATTTCAATGGGACTCAAACAATATTTTGGATAACTTGCATTGTAGTATAGTAATGCAGTAACCAGGCAGCATGTGGTAATTATAGACAGAATAAAAACATCCCATTACAAGCTATGCATAAATGTCTTTCTTATTCTGCTACATCTAGGCAAAATAAAACATGAGAGAAGCATTAAACTGGCTCTAAAGTACATAGAGTCTATGACATATACTGTTGTGCACTTCTGCATGCTGTTACCAAAAATGCAACTTTAAGATGCTGCTAGGGGCTTCCCATTCTCAATAGTCATCTGGCATTGATATTGCATTTCAGCAGGCCACGTCAGACAAGCAACCCAAATGTTTATTTATTTGTGACCAGCATGCCTCTACAACAGAAGGAATAATGTGTTAACATGCCATTTGTATCTTACATAACTGAGAAGGCACTGTGTTCCACACGTGCGATTTTCTGGCAGCAGAACAAAACATTTCAATGCCACTACAAACAACACAGAAAAAGTGGAAAAAAACTGAAATATTCAAAGCGCTTAATGAGAATAAAAACAACTGCTTGCGAGACAAAATGCTAAAGATTGTTTAAAAGCAGCATGTAACAGCAGCATTAAACAAAGCTACTTGGTGTTAGGGGTGGGTGACATAGCCTCAAAATTATATCACGATATTTCAAGAATATTTGCGATAATGATATTTATGACGATATAGAAAAAAATATGGAACAACGTTTTATTGGTAGGCAGGCAGCAGCATTTATTAGTGCAAACACAATGAAGGGCATATTCCATCCTTTTCCAATGAGCTACTGTCATTGATGACAAACTACCTAATTCGAAGTGTAACTCTATTGTCATAAGGTGGCAGAAGCAGCATTATAGCGTAATAGTAGTGACCAATGTTGGGCAAGTTACTTTAAAAAAGTATTTAGTTATAGCTACTAGTTACTTCTCACAAACAGTAACTGAGTTAGTAACTGAGTTACATCATTATAAAAGTAACCAATTACCAGGGTAAATAACTATTGCGTTACGTTTTAAAAAAAAAATGTTCAAGTGTGTCAAATAACTTAGATGCCTCCAATATTAAATGTGAAATGAATGAAATGGACAATACATAGAATAAATTATTATTTTTAAACATTTTACACTAATACAAAACAACAATTAAAAATATTTAACACTGAACATTTTTTAACATTCTAGCAGACATTATACCAACAAAGCCCAATATAACTTAAAATTAATAAGTTATTAAAATAATATTTTGTGGCCATTTTTGAGACCCCCTTCTTGAATCAGGCATGCAAATAAATGCAGCCTTGCTGAGCAGAAGGGAATTCTTTTAAAACATTAGAAAATATTACAGATCCCAATTTGAACACTATGTGCGAATGTTATAATAAATGTATTGATAGAGCTGTTGTAATTATTATCATTATTATTGTCTTTTTAATTTTAACAGAACAACAGTAAAATTACATACTGACATTTATGAATGTTGATGGAGATTTTATTTTGACAGAAACCCGCAGGAAGTCCTCAGTGCTTCTTTTTGTTGACAGCAGCAGATTTATAATTATTCTCATTACTAATTTGGGAAGATGCATGTATCATATTGTCACATGCCTTGTAGTCTCAGCCTCAGACGTCACGCCCACGGTACACTGGCTAAATGTCTGATGCATATGGCACACAAAATGGAAACACTTCAGGAGTTTCGAAGTCGTCATCGGATTGGTTGAATTATACAGGATTTCCGGGAGACATGTGTGTCGCGTTCTTTAAAGTTCTGGCTGGAAACAAAGATGCCGTGACGCCAAAACCCCTCACGAAAGAAGAAAGCCGTCGTGTTTACAACTGTGACGACGAGCGCTTATCAGGATCAACTCATTGATGTCACGATATGACACTTTTTTTTAATCATGTAAAAATGTATACCGGTGTTATCGTGGACGGTATGATATGGCACACCCCTACTTGGTGTAGCTTCTCCACTCTGAATTCATGCATGAACTTGGTCACGATACTATGCAATCACATTACTCATCCAGGCAGACAGTAATATGACAAAACATCACATGGCATGTCATAAAACAACGTGCTTGGAAGTGATGTGCAAAGCTGGCACTAATTCTTGATTATGCACAGAGTGCTGTTGGATTTGCCTGGTGTATCGACCTTCTTCAACAAACACTCCACTGACACTATAATAGGATGAGAGCTTGCGTTTTTCTCATAGGGATCTCAAACAAAAGGCCTGAAGACAGATCAGATGGTTAGAGAGGAGGGAGGGTGCAGAGTAAATCTAAATTATACAGCTTGAGCAATCTTATCCAATTACTAACAAGAGTGGCCATTTTAGGCAAGGCTAATCAAAGGTCCAGGCAGCTGCGCTTCCCGCTGGCCGGCCAGGACAAGGGTACGGGTGTGGGGGACACGTTAAGTAGGAGGGAGGGCTGGATGTGTCTGCGTGTTCACCTCCTACAAACCACTCTAATTAGCCAACATGAAAAGTCAGGGGGAGGGGAACACACTAAAACGCTGCATACCCCTTCTTGCAACAGATGGAGAACAACTGGCTGGGGCGTTCATTGACGGAGGGGTCCACCAAGGTTCCGTCTTAGGCCCATCCATCTTTTGGCAAGTGGTGCACTGATGTAAACATGCCCCCTCCAGTTACAGCGACAGCTCCAAATCTCAGAATGAATATGAGTGCTGGGATGCAGACAAGGTACAAGCCTGTGTTTTGTTCTCAAGAAGTATAGAAATACACAAAGAAGCATAAACACTGTTCCCATTTAGTGAAGAGGCCTGTGCTGACATAACAAGAAAGGAAAAGAGCTGTAAACCACATCAAGAGCACTGCAGACAGTAAAGCAATAAGTTAGTTTTTACAAGGTTTAATAGCTCACATTTAAGTACACGCTGGAAGATAATTTGCGGGATCGAGAAACAATTTAGGAGGAAGTGTTCAGTTTTAGGATAACAATAGGAACCAACTGTTCATTGGAAACTAGTGAAGATTATCAAAAGGAACCTTGGGAATTTTGAAGAGCATATGTCAGTTACAAACTGGAAACACAGTACATGCTACATAACCCAAAATCAGCAAGAAATGCTGTGCATGCCAGATTCATAAACCTTTAACTCCGGAGTATACAAACTGCCAAGTTCACTCATGGTGTGCTTCTTTTAACCTCTGACCGAGAACATGGAAAACTACACAACCTTATTAGTTCAAATATCAAGCTGATATCCAAAATTCAGACACCCAAGGGCAATTCTTTCCACCATGGGTTTCTGACTCTTCTAATAGCTGTCTTCATGCCCCTTCAAACATGCACCTGAGGGGAAACATGAATTCTCTACTCTCTTACAGTCACAAGCAACAGCCAAGTGGAACAAAAGAATTACTAGGCAATTAGGGCTTGAAAATTACCTTACTGACAGCACACAGTGAAGGAATGTAAAACTATGTCATGTTTTTTTTTAAACTCACTAGCTAATTCCTAAAGCTCGACCTGTCCCTCAGCAGCAGAGAGGCAACACCCAATCACCTCACACATCTTTATGAAGAGGCTTGTTGAAAAATGTAGTTCTTGTCATGCATTTAAATGATCCTAAAACCAACAACTACAATTTGTTCTCTTGTCGGTTGTTGAGGTTGAAGACAAAAAATAAAGTATGCAAGATTAGAAAATACACTTGAAGTATTAATTTTCATTGTTTTGAATGTCACAAATGTTCATAAATTAACTTAATAGACCAGAAGTCAGCTGCATAAAATGCTTAGACTAGCCTTACAAGTTGTCTAATTTTCTTCTTTAAGACTGGTAATTTTTTTAAGTTGGTTAAATATAAACCTATATTTTCAATTTTGAATCTGAAAAAAAGAGATTTATTACCCCATGGCTAACTGCTAGTTGGTCAGACTAGTTCAAAAGAGACAGTCTTAATATAGTGGCTAATTTTATGAAACTGGTTCCCAACCTGGAGTCCTTGTGTACCCCTCAACACTCCAAATTTTGAGGTTATCCTTATCTTACACACCTATTTCTTGTCTTGGAGTTTCTTCTAATGAGTTGAATTAGGTGTTTTGATTAGGGAGGCATCTAAAAGGTGCAGTACTGGGAGTAGTCCAGGATCAAGGTTGGGAACCACTGCTATATACAATCCGGGAATGAGTCAAACATATGGCAGGATGTAAAAGTTTGGCCACCTATTGGATTGGATAGCAGACTTCACTTCTTTCTTAATAATCTTCAAGTAACACTGACACAGTCAATCACTAATGCTCATCTCCACAAGGCTTCCGCCAACATTTGCTGGATCCTTTCTCCACCCCAGGTCATCAAACATGGATTAAGGGCAAGTATAATGCTGGAAGGGCCCCTTGGCGCCTCTTTCCACAGCCTTGGGCCTCTTGATCAGGTACAGCTAGCCACCAGTTGGTCACCAAGGGGAGCCAACCCCTGACAGCTGGCAAATGAAAATGTAAATATTGGCTTGCCCAGCAGGCCTAGAATGTTCCTGACAGTCCCTCAAGTGTCATAAAGGCAGTCGATCTCGGCCCGTTCTTTATTTGAAAGCAGTGACAAACATTCCCTGGCAGAATGTAAATATGTGAGCTCATTCCACAAGGTAAGAAAGCGCAGATCAGAGGAACAAGAAACTTCCCTGAATATTCCTGAACGACAAGAAGGGAAAAAAGGCTCTTCGATCAGCCAGTTCTCTCGGAGACAAACTGAAACCTGGTTTGACACAAAATAAACCATTAGAGGGCTCAGAGGGAGAGGTTGGCAAAGGTCGGAGACTGTGCTCAAGCAAAGTCAGCATGAGGAATGAGGAGTGGGGGAGGCCGCACTGCTTGAGGGGCTAGAAGGGGCGTGGAGAGCCTGGTGTTGTTCGAAGAATTAGTGGAGAAAGTGGAGACTGAATCAGATATGGGTATGAGAAAAAAAAAACAAATCTGTAGGTGAGTCAGTGACATGAGAGATGCTTGTTAGGTCATATAATCTAAACGCTCTTGACTTGAGGTGACGCTGAGGGGGAAGGGGTGTGCACAGACTCCCAATAAAGAGGGAGACGAGTATTTATTTGACTTTATCCTGGGATTACAGGCGGAACTGCCTTGACAACTAGGGTTCACAGACTTGCCCGGTTTTGGTGGAGCGCAGACCTTAGCTGGACACTGCAGAAACTGAGTTTGAGGAGTCCACAGCTGTGACTGACAGTCTAAATGAAGTCCAGATACTGTACTCTTAAGAGAGAGTCTTATTCCCAAAAGGCCACAAGAAAGAGCCTGAGGAGCTGACATTTCCACAAGCACTTCACCGTTCCAGCGACTTACAAAAACAAAGACGGCGGGAGTATTTTAAAGCAAGGTCTCTGTGGAAATCTCCAGAACGAGTTTTTGTAGGAGGCCTTGGGGACAGTACACAAGAAATGTACTCATGTTCTTGATAGAAGCTGTCATTCAGAGACACTTCTAAGGAGTACAGGGCCTGGAGAGGGTGGTGAGATGACAAGGCCTGATCTGAGAAAATCTGTTGAAGGGAATGTGAAGCATGTTGGTTATTGTATGTGTTAAGTTACTTCAGACCTACCTTGCGAGATTTAAGGTACAATAAACAGGCTGTTAAAAGAATATGCTGGGTTCATTTTAACTGATCGTTCCATCCCCTTCACTCCTCTCTAGCAGCTTATGATCTCCTCTCCTCCCCTCCCTCAGCCCTCCTCCTCAGCCATTAGCTCAGCTTTACCACCCTATTCTGTCTCTCTTACCTTTCTCCTCTCCCTCCAGAAAGCCCATTAACAACCCACATCTCCTCCCACTGGTCAATACAGGCACACCATCAATGCACCATCCATCCACCTACAAACACACACCCACCAAACCACACATCCCTTCATTTTTCATTTAATGGGTGTATTACAGAATGGCACCAACAGAAACCATAAATTTCCCGTTTCATTACAAAATGTGACGTGTCACCAATCCATTTCTCCTTTACTTATCTAGAGAGGTATGAGTTGATTAGTCAAGGCGACTAGTCTAGGTTTTATAGTGTTTGTTAACTTTACTGGCAGTGCTTTAATTAGCATTCTGTTTTAACAGCATTAGCTTTTAGCCAGTTTGCACAGCAATATCTTCAGAAGAAACTCTTAAAACCCATTCACAGCGAGAACAAAAACTATAAAGATAACTAAAACGATAACTACATTAGTGTCCATATCAATGCACAATACCATTCTGTTTATTATAAGCTTGAAGTGTAGTTATGACTTCTGCTTCAAGTTCGGTCAGGTGGATTCTGATTGGCTGTCAATGTTTTAATGGCTCATCAGATGGATTCCTACGATTTCTTACGAGTTCTTCTGTGGTGTTATTGTTATAGTTGTGGTGTGGAATTCCCTATTCTGTTAGGATTAGAATGATTGTTAAAACTTAATAATTATAGTATAAATCGCCCTTGGTGTGAATGGGTCTTTAGAAGAACATCTTTTACAGCTGTCACACCTCATAGCTTTCTGAGTGTCCACCTGCACTGTTTCATTCTCTTTAGCCATTTTTGGATGCAAAAACATGTCTTATGTAAACAGCCCCTAAGGTTCAACTGGGGTCAAGTGAACCTAAAACCAGTCTAATTATACAGGGGTTCAAGTTAAAACCAATTAGTCAACTAGTTGTTCAGGCAACCCACAAATGTGTTTCTTTGGAAAATGCGTTTTGTCATAGACAAACACTAAATTCAGGCACTTCACTAATTATAAGATAACATTATGCAATGCTTTAGCAAAGACTATGCAAAGGATTACAAGAGTAAATTTCGCTATTAGTGAAACACAATCATCGTTAATCACCATTACCATATAGGCTAAAGAATTTTTTTTTAAATGAACAGCTGAATTGAATTTCAGAACAGTTTATCTTTTGAAACATTATCAAAACCGTCAAAAGTCAACAGCTCTTTTATAATTGATGGATATAATCTTTCAGCTCTTACTGAATTGTGGGATATTAGCAGAGCTCTGTTATGGTAGCATACTAAAAAAACTTGAGTGATCGCCAAAATGCATCTTCAAAACCTTCCCTGCTTTATAACTTAAGTTGTTTGGATTATATTTACTTTTGAAAAACCAACATATTTTTGTATAAAAGCCATAATGCACAACAGTAGCTAGCCAAACGCTCGGAAACATGTTTGCCTGTTTGACAAACGGGGATCTCCGCCAATTAATAACATCTGCAGCAATGAAAACAAGCACCTAATCTGGCCCTCATTACCAAATAACCGAGGGCAGAGAGTTGGGGATGGAAAGCGATACTCTGCATAGACTGCGAGACTGGGAGGACGGCAGCCAAAGCCGACGGTTCAGGGGAGTCGGTGTTGAGAGCAGCCTAGAGGCTTATCTTCAAGTCAAATCCCTTCACATATACACACACACACACACACACACACACACACTCAATCCACATAGACTAGACTTCAGACAATAAACCCCCCAAGCCACTGATATAAACTGGTCTGAATGCTGCTCAGGTGCTTACTGTCCCAGAAGAACCCTGGTGTGACTGTGCAGTAGTAAAGACGAACAGATAAACAGCAGACACCATATATCCATTCCGTCATTACTGTTATCTCCAGCTTTCTCTAGTCAAGAAATAGCACTGCACTCTGAAATGAAGTTCTGGAGTCTTTTCAGGAATATTACTTCAGACAGCATGTCTCTCTACAGGGACATCAGAACAGACCAGAGAGGCAGATCATGAGATATATGTACAAACCTGTTTCTCCAGGATGCGGGAGATTTCTCCTAGGGTTCTGTCCAGGCCAGACACTTTGTTACTGGACCACTGACCGCTGTCCTGCCCCTGCTGCTGCTTAACTAGATCTTTCACCAGACGCTGAAGTCTGGAAGAAAAGACACACACACACACACACATACACACACAATTGGTCAAAACATGTTCGGGTCACACCACTCCCCCCAAAAAGAATTATTTAAAATTATTTTCACAAAAACCACATTTCTGCTCCCTTATTCTTACTACTGGATTGTGAAAACAAAAGTTTCAATCGTAAGGTATTTATATACCAAGGTAGTTTGTATTTGTTTGTTATTTTTTGTACTACATTTAAATTATCCTGATTTAAATTTAAAATCAACTCAGCATTATTAAATATATCTATTATACAATAATTTTACCTGAATATATAAAACTTTACAATTATTGTAATAATAACTAAAATATAATTTAGATAAAATGTATATATCATGTTTGTTATTGATACTAATTTATTACATTATATATATATATATATATATATATATATATATATATATATATATATAAATATATATAATATTAAATACATAAAACATTACCTTTTAATACTATTTAACAGGAAAAAAGTGTTTTCCAATGTGCTGAACTAACTTTACGCAAAATACAAATTTATCTCTTTTTAATTTTGGTATGAAACATAAAAAAAAAAAAGTGTTATTTTAATATTATATTATATTATATTATTATATTATATATAATTATATTATAATTGCCTTTTTTACATTTTCAGTTTTCATTTTAATTTTAGTAACTTTGTTACATGCTTTTTTATTTCTATTTATTTTTATTTCAGTTTTAGTAAATTTTAGCACCTACGTTTTTCATCTAATATTTTCAGCTTACTTTTACTTAACTAAAAAAGATTTTTAATAGTTTTATTTAACAACAACACTGAACCTGCAAGTTTGATCTAATCATATGCGTTATATCTTATTCTTCGTTATCTATAACCATACTCCTTTCAGAAATTTCTACATTTTTTTTTTAACTTTTATTTAAAAAGACATTCTTTTTAAATAAATAAATAAAAATATAAAATATTATGCCCTTCTCAGGGACTGCTGGAATGCCACACAGGTGTACGTAATTTCACGTTTTACTATTATTGTGCAAGAGTGCAAAGAAAAATAGCAAGAATTATAGACTGTAAGATGAGATCTGTGACAACACCATTTAGATACCAGTACTGCATAGCATTGCATCTAATGGGCAAAACTATAAAGGTTTGATTATGGAAAGCCAGTGCTGGCATGTTTTCTGAAGCTTGGATTTAAAAAGACAGCATTAAGACATGAGTACTCCGTGGAAGACCTCAGCTTGGGTATATGATCTTTAAAAGTGGAGCGGGGAGCTTACTTCGCCTTGTAAGGAGAGTCGGGGGTCTGGGTCTTGGCTTCCATGCATGTCTCATACTCCTTAGCCCTGAAAAAGAAAGACAAACAAATCTGTCAGAAAGAGACGGAACGAGAGAGAAAGACAGACAGAGAGTAACAGAGGAGTCCGATGGCTGTCAGCTTGAAGACACAAGGAGATAAGACGACGTGCCGAACAAAGGGAATGTCAAGAGGTCAAGCTGAGCCTCAAACTGTTTATTTAGTCTTTCAGCTGCACTAGCAGCAATCACAAACTAACAAGCACGAACGAGTCACGAGTCACAAACACTCAGTTTTCAGAGAGGTATCACAGCAGAGGATGTTGTTTCACAGCAGGGAATACCAAACTCTCCAATACCCACACTATTTAAGTTCAGAAATCAAAATAAACAAGAGTGATTGGCTGACGGGTGTTAATTACTCCTTCTACATTCCCTCATGAGTCACAGACCAAAATAATGTGTGCTGTCAGTCAGCTCTAGCATGCTGGTGTGGTTCAACAAGCAAAATTCCTGACAATCACGCATCCCATTCTGTCAGATAAGGGTGATCGATCAGTTCCTGAAGAAAAACAAAAAACAAAAAAAAAAGAACGCTTGATGGATGGATGTTCAGGGACTGATAAACTTGTTTCCGGAAGACAATGTCAGAGAACTGAGTGGTCACAAGACTTTTAATAATTTAATCTCAGTTTGAGTAGAAATTCCAAAGTGATTTTGGTTTAACCCAAATTGTATAGGTATGTGTTGCTAAATAAAAAACAAATGTAATACTCAAATCAACAAATTTTCATCACTCCTGAAAACTCCCCCTCCGTCAATAGAACCAACGTGTTTTCAGGAGTGATGATATTACTGCGCCGAGGTCGAAGTGCTGCGAAGTGCTCTTCCGCCATACATTATAGTTATCATTTTTTATCCGCTTAGAAAATCGCCACGTTTTATTTTGTGTCACCACACTTACTCATGTAACTACTCATGTAACCGTCTTTAAATAGGGAAAACATGGAAGTGTTTGGTGGCTTCTAAATTCATCCCTGTTTGGATCCTAAGGAATGAATGGTGCTAAGCTAAACGCTAGCATAGTGGCGCTGCGCGCTAGAGCGATTAAGTGCACGCACTGAGACGGGAGAGGTATGTGTCAACTCGTCTAAGTTGAGGGAAGAACATATTGGAATATGGAAAAACGGTGGCATTTTCCTTTAAATAACTAAAACCTGTCATTAAAATTCTAATTTCTCCTGGAAGAAAAAAAAAAAGAATTCTATCAAGTACGCACTTGTTCACGGCAGGTCATTTTAAAGTCGGATCTGTAATTTTCTTTTAGTTGAACTGATAAAGTGAGTTTTAAATTAATTTAAATATAATGAATGACTAAATAATATTAAATATAACTAATGACTAAATAATAGAATGAATGAATGAAGACTAAATAAAATAACGAATGAATGAATGAACAAATTACTAAATAAATAGAATGAATGACTAAACAATAGAATGAATGAATGATCAGAATGAACAAATGAATGAATAAATAAACAATGAATGAATTAATGAACAAACAAACAATGAATAAATGAATGAATAAACAGATTGAAAGACTAAAACAGATAATAACAAGATCGCTGTTCACAGCAAGCCATTTTAAAGTCTGATCTGTAATTTTATTTTAGTTGAAGTGGCAAAGTGAGTTTAAAAATTCATTTAAACAATGAATGACTAAATATTAAATAGAACGAACGACTAAATAATAATAGAATGTATGAAAGAATGAATGAATGAATATATAATAAAATGAATGAATGAAATTACTAAATAATAAATAGAATGAATGACTAAACAGAATGAATGAATGAACAGAATAAATGAATGAATGATTGAACAAACAGAATGAATAAATGAATGACTAAACAGATTGAAAGGCTAAAACAGAATGAATGAATGAACGAATGAATGAACCGAATGAATGAATGAATGATTGAATAAACAGAATGAAAGACTAAAACAGAATGAAAGAATGAATGAATAATAGATTGAATGACTTAATAATAAACAGAATGAATGAATGAATGAATTAGTAGAAACTGAATTCGTTTGGTAGATGTCGGGTCGAGGTGGATACATTTCTAGTACTGACCTGTAGGAAGAGATAAATCACACTAAATATGTGCTCATTTGAATAATGATTTTAAATAAATCTATTAAGGTGTCACAGAGGATAGGAGACTTTGGAGATTCCACTGGGTTATGTGATGATCACTTAACCCTGACCCTTGACTATTAAGATACTTGATACCTTGACTATAAACATAATTATGTTTAACGCCATCTTCTTTTGAGTGACAGTAGCATAGCATGCTTTATGAATTCTGAACAGTGATTTGAATGTGTTCTGCTTTGAAAGAGTGAAATGATGCTGGCCGAGCCTTGAGACTCGAGCAGTGGTTGTGAAAGATTGTGAACCGTACCCGGCCTCTTCCTCATCCTCCAGATTACAATATTCCTCTTTGACAGCTTTACGCCTGCACGGGTTAAACAGAGGGGCAATCGCCGGACCATCAATCTCCGAACACGGCAGGCCCCATTAAACGGGCTGGGCACCATAAATATTAGTAACCAGCTATAAGCGGAGGGGCAGCTACAAAGCTACAATGCAGAGCTAATCATCAATTCATCACGACGTGCCCCACTATTCACCTCCGCCCACGCTGGACGCAGACGGCCCCTCCCCCAATCGACTGTAAAACCGTCAATGCCTTCCAACGGATTAAAAAAAAAGAAAACAAATACAGTGTATCCATTTTAAATGTGCTATGGGAGGCTCAGGCGTTCGGCACTCCCAATTACAGAGAACATTTGGTAGGGCAGCGGTGCAATATTTAATATTGGATTTGAGAGGCTCTCAATCAAATGGAAGACAATTTGACTGATGATGAATAAAAGGACGAGGAAAAGGGAGGGAAAAATGTGACCTGTGGAACATATCCACTGAGAGGAATGAGGCTGGACCCATCTATAAATTCAACAAATGTATATAAGGGGTTATATGTGGAATAAATATTGGATACATCCTGAGATTAAAAAGATTTACATGCACCTGATGATAAATAAAGGTCTGAGGTAAGTACGGTCCAAGTGTCTTAAAGTTGAAACTATTGGAGTCGCAGCCTAGCAGTTGCCATTTCAAATGGAA
This sequence comes from Tor tambroides, assembly GCA_021397915.2. NCBI lineage: Eukaryota > Metazoa > Chordata > Actinopteri > Cypriniformes > Cyprinidae > Tor > Tor tambroides. The sequence continues at coordinate 40,136 of JAFVLL020006554.1, forward strand.
TACTTGATGTGGACTTGAATGAATGAATGAATGATGCATTTATATAGCGCTTTATTGTGTACTGCCGTACACCCAAAGCACTTTACAATCGTGTGGGGGGTCTCTCCTCTACCACCAACAGTGTGCAGCAGCCACTTGGATGATGCGACGGCAGCCACAGGACAACGGTGCCAGTGCGCTCACCACACACCAGCTACAGGTGGAGAGGAGAGAGAGTCATAGAGCCAATCAAGTGGATAGGGATTATTAGGAGGCCATGATAGACAAGGGCCAGCGGAGGGAATTTGGCCAGGACACCGGGGTTACACCCCTACTCTTTACGAGAAGTGCCATGGGATTTTTAGTGACCACAGAGAGTCAGGACCTCTGTTTAACGTCTCATCCGAAAGATGGTGCTTTTTAGAGTATAGCGTCCCCGTCACTATACTGGGGCATTAGGACCCACACAGACCACAGGGTGAGCACCCCCTGCTGGCCTCACTAACACCTCTTCCAACAGTTACCTAGTTTTCCCAGGAGGTCTCCCATCCAGGTACTGACCAGGCTCAACCCTGCTTAGCTTCAGTGGGCAACCAGTCTTGGGCTGCAGGGTGATATGGCTGTGACTTGTTATTTCATAGCCTTAACATGCAAGTATCCCTGAAGTCCATAAGACTGTAGTGTCCCAGAAGGGTGATTCAGAAGGGTGCACACAAACATCCTTATTGTGACCACTAGGTGTCCTTGATGTTGATGTTCCCTTACTGCTTGCATAAACTAAGTAATCACCTTCTATTACGGCTCCAAAATGTAGACTCAAAAGAGGGTGACAAGGATGCTGCTCTTGGTGACCCTGTGACAGTGTGCATTGCACAAGAGCATAGGTTGTCCCCACTGGGAATGTTACTACGTGCCCTTTGGTGGCAACTATACACACTTGATGCTCAGAGTCTGCAGTTTACAGTAGACAACTACACAACGGTCTATGGGAAATTACCTCATCAACACAATGACTTGAGAAGACTGTAAGGGCCTACATAAATTGCACTTGATGTAAACTTGCAGACTTATTCATAAGAGACTTCTTTGTGGCTGCTACGCACCTTAGTCCTTTGGCCAAATCGGAACTTGTGCAGAATTTACAGCAGACAACTTCCCAGAGGTCTGTGCAGCTTTGTGTCAACACGTAAAGGACATAAAGGGTCTAAAAGACAAATTGATGTGAACTTGAAGACTTTTTGTCGTCGCCACACTGACCATACCACAGGGTTGCAAAATGGTGCTTTCGAGTGCCTCCGTTGTGGCTGCTATGTTACCTGGATGTGTCCTTTTGCTGATCCTGAACTGAGACACTAACATATGGACTCAGAGGAGGGAAGCGGGGATGCTGCGCTTCGCAACCTTTCTGACTTGTGGCAGTGTGCACTGCACAAGAGCATAGGGTGTCCCCACTGAGAAGGTTTCTTGGAGCCCTTTGTAAGCAACTATATATCCTTGATGCACAGAGTCCGTAGTTTACAGCAGACAACTACACAACGGTCTATGGGACATTACATCATCAGCATGGCAACTCAAGAGGGCTGCAGGGGGTCTATAAAATTGCACTTGATGTGACCTTGCAGACTTGTGTTCTTTGCTGTACTTTGCCACACTGACCATACCATGGGGTGTCCCATTTATCAGTTTACAAAAGGATGCTCATGAGTGCCTCCTTTGTGGATGCGATGATCCCTCAACGTGTCCTTTTTCTGGGCCTGAACTGGTGCAGAATTCATAGCAGACAATAGGGATGCTCATTTCGGTTAACCTTCCTGACCGACAACTGCTGCTTGTTAATGAACATTAACCGTTAACTGATCAAATTAGAATAATAAATTAGTGTTAAATAAAAATAGAATGGACAAGTATCTGTGATGATACATAAAATATTTTTATTTTTGTATTTTTTTATTTAAAAGGTGCCATAGAATGGAAAACTGTATTTACCTTGGCATAGTTGAAAAATAAGAGTTCTGTACATGGAAATGACATACCCTGAGCCTCAAACACCAATGTTTCCTCCTTCTTATATAAATCTTGTGCAAACAAAAGACCACTGAAAAATAGGCGAATCGGAACATAAAACCGACTGTGACGTAAGAGTCGGGATCACTAATAGTTACGCTCTCAACATTTGGATATACACGCCCATGTTCTAGGCCAGCCGGACCTGCACAGTGGAATCATCAGAAGTTTTGCAGGTATTGTGAAGAAACAAGCGAGGAAAATAGCAAAAATGGCAGATCATAGAAATAAATGTTATGTTCCAGGGTGTGCAGGGATGGGTTGGTGTCTGTATTCAGAAAGGCACGGAAAACAAATAATGTGAGCCACTAAAGGGACATGGTTAGCTGCTTGCTAGCGGTAGCCTGTTACATTACAGTGCATAAGATTTCACTTACCACATAAACAGAGTAAGG
>JAFVLL020006555.1:0-17799 GCA_021397915.2 Tor tambroides
CAATGATTCAGAGTCGACTCTTTCTTTTGAGAGACAATAACTTTATACACGGTGCACTTTCAGATTTAAAACTTTGCAGGATGTTTTCATTCACTAGCTGTGTTACACACTGCAGGAAAGGTCATTTTCAAAAATCCATAATAGGGGCACTTTAATTTAACTTAATAAAACGTAATATAAAAATATGTAAAACAATATAAAATATACAATTATTAATAATAATTAATAATAAAAATATGTAAAACAACTTATGAAATATAAAACTATTAATAATATAGTATAGTATAATATAATATAATATAATGTAATGTAAAAGTAATGTAAAATATAAAAACTTAATTAGCTAAAAATGCACAAAACGGCTTAATATAAAATATTCTAAAATGACTATAATATAATATAATATAATATAATATAATATAATATAATATAATATAATATAATATAATATAATATTTTTAAAACAGCTGTCAGAATCTGTTAGAGAGATCTGATGGCGAGATTACTTATTTTAAATGTTTACAATGATGTGGGATTTATTGTATTTAATTGATTATAAATACAGTTATGTCCATAATACTAAAATTATACAAGGAAAACATTTGTACTTAACTCAAAACTTTTTTTTTTTTACAATTATATATCCACAATAAGTGCACTGTGCATTAACATACTGCTGGGGTTGCATTTATTTAGCATTACAGTTATCTCTGTCCCTCCTTACATTTTAATTTGTTATTGAAAATCTCCCACTTTTAAGAACAAACATTTATACTAAAGCTGGGATTTTTACTAAAGCTGGGATTGATAGTGAGTAAACACACATAGCCTCAGGTGACACAGCTGTGTGTGTGTGTGTGTGTGTGAGAGAGAGAGAGAGCGCATGAGAGCGAGGATTGCATGCTACCAAGTCATCTACACAGATGTGTAATCAACTTGCTCACCTGTTATCCTCTTCTCTACCAATTACTACTTCCTGTGGCATTCACGCAGCGTGCAAGCGTTGTGTCTCACACTCTTCTACTTTGTCTGCATGTGTACGTGTGAACCTGATCATGTTTGCACTGATTATTGGAAAATTCATTTGATGCTCCCTCCTTCATTGCTCCTGCTCACATCCACTTTTGATCGATTATGCTTTATTCTGTAAGCTGTCATACAGATTTGAGCTGGTCAATTATACTGTATATTTAAATGAACTAAATAAGAAAATAGCATGTCACAACATAAAACACACACATTTCTCCTTAAGATCCATTCTAGGATTTTTCTAAGGAAAAAATCCTTAGATTTTTATATCTTTTTTATATATTTTTTATATATTTTTAACAACTTGAAGGGCGAAAGAAAGGAACAGGTTGGTATTATTGATAAGGTGGGAAGTGCGTCAGTGGCCTGGGTGACGTTTAAACATGGGAGGATGGTGTGGGGAAAGGAACAAATAATCTGTTGGAGTGTAAGCGAAGAGAGAGAGCAAAGCCTTTGGTGTATAGGCCTAGCGAGAGGGAGATAAGAGCAGCCTGGCTTGTTTGAGTTTCCCTCTTCAAATCCCTTTTCTCTCACATCAATACACATACTCCCTCCCTCACACACATCATAAAACAATAAGGACAGGGCCGTTGTAAAGGTTGTGTGAGGAGTCTTATCTGTTGTGTTTGAAAAGTGCTGTTGTTCCACATCCAAATATCTCACACTCAGTCACACTGTTTGCATGGAGACAGCTGACATGTGGAAGAGTCGTTCCTGTTATGCAATGCTTCATGCCTTCATCATAATTGTCACAATTAAATGCACTGTATTTTTTCTTGCATTCTCAATATCACTTTCTGGCTTGTGCTTTCCCTTTAACATACAATGCCACTTCCTGAATAGCATCATCCTCCAGGAAGTGATATCATTTTGGCTGGAAAACAACACTACAAACAGCAATAAGTATTAGCAGTTTATTTTATTAATTCTTTAAAAAATATTTTTTCACATAGCTGAACAATTGAAGTGAAGTGTGAAGAAAAAAAAGATGTGTTGAATGAAAAATTTTTTGGAGAAATGCTTTAGCAGTCATTTATGGAAGCCTGTTTCCACCACTGAATAGAAAATAAAAAAGGTAATTGTGACTTTTTATCTCACAATTCTGACTTTTTTTCTCAGAATTGTAAGTTATAAATTCAGAATTGCAAGATACAAACTCATAATTCTGACTTTTTTCCTCAGAATTGCTTCATACAAAGTTGCAATTTTTATTTTTTGTCTCAGAATTGCGAGTTATGAAGTCAGAATTGCGAGTTTGTATCTTGATACAATTACGAGAAAAAACTCTGAACTGCAAGAATTAAACTTGCAATTATGAGAAAAAAAACTTGCAGTTGTGACTTTTTTTCTCAGAATTTCAAGTTTGTCTCACAATTTTGACTATAACACGGAATTGCAAGTTATTAAGTCAGAATTGTTAAAACTCCAAATTACAATATATATATATATATATATATATATATATATATTTTCCCCCTCAAAATGGGATGTTATAACTTGCAATTGTGAGTTTATATCTCATAATTCTGAGAAAAAAGTCACAACTGTGAGATAAAAAGTCACAATTACCCCTTTATATTTTTAATTCAGTGGTGGAAACGGGCTTCCGTAGTTAGTGCATTGACCAATAGAGCGAATCCAGACATTTGAATCTGACATTTGACATTTCTTAATCTCATGCCCTGTCCTAAAAGATACACTTATGTCTGTGAAGTATATGAGTATATTTCAAAATGCTGAAAGGTGCACACAAACATTTTGCATGGTCACAAATGTAATTTAATTTAATAATTTAATTTCAAAATATACATTGTTAAAAACAAAAATTTGTGATGGAAAAAAGTTCATGTCTGTGGCACATCTTTGTGTGAAAATGCTTGTGTGTGTGGTTTCAGTGCTGATGGACATGTTTCTCCTTCATTTATAGTCTCCTTTCTCTCTAAATTAATGTAATGGCCTGAAGGAGCAGAGTGACAAGTGCAGGCCACCCATGTTTAGAGTGGACTCTGCTTTATCTCCAACCATGGGAGGAATTCCCCTCTGTGTGTGTGTGTGTGTGTGTGTGTGTGTGGAGTGGGGGTAAGGTTAAGGTCAGGTGAAGCACATTCCTCTGAGAGAGTGAAGGAGGAAGAAGAAGAGGACAGGAGGGAAGTAAACACAGAACATTTGAAAGACGGGACTGTTTATGTGCAGAGAGAAAAAGCAGAAGCACTTTCGTTCACTTCCATTTCAACCCTTAACCTGCAACGAGGTGATACTGCAATGTGTGCAGTGTGTTAATAACAGGATGTTATTGCAGCATTGTCATCTTGCAGCCTGAAACATGCAACCTAATGTTCTGATTCTTTGTTCTTCTTCTTCTTCTTCTTTTTTAAACGAATGATGGGAGGAGCTGTAAAATGTGTATTACTTGTGGTGTTTAACTTTTTTGTTTGTTTGCTTTTAGATAAGGTGTGTGAACAGTTCCTGAATACCCCTGTCAGTGGATTTTGTGTGGCAGTGATCTGTAGGTTCATTTTTGGAAAGGTTGTTCCTCTGGTTGTGTTTTTTAGGGTAATTTTTGCCATGTTCTAACATGAAGCTAAAGCACATTCCCCACATATTCTCTCATCTCGCAGAAGATGAATGTTAAACCAGGCTGTTCATATTCACTGAACACTTTCTTTGGGTTCATCTCCATTACCATTCAGGCATTGGAGTACAGGACTCGCCCACAGTCCCTGCTGTACTGGACGCCCTGACCCCTCATGGCATTTAAAATCAATTATATATGGTTAAATTTGCTAGAGTAGTTACTACACTAGACATAGAAGCCAGATCCAAACAGCATACAGTGCATTTACACAAGTATTTATTATGCTGTTGAAAAGCAATGTTAATATACTTACACTAACTCACAGTTGTGGGAAACCTGTAAATGTGTTCATGTAGCATTATGATAGGCTAAAATGCTATTTGCTAAATGCATCTGTTAAGAGTGTTTATACTTTATGATGCACTGCATTGAAGAAATCCTGCAAACCAGATCATAAAAATGTTGTTCTTCAAATCTCAAATATTACTAATTTATTGTTCACAACTCAATTTACAGTGGCCTGAAGTGAGAGCTGATGATAAGAAATAAGAAGAAATGTAATTCAGCGACTACAAATGGACCAAAACTTTCTAGTGAGACAATTAATAGTTTTAAATTGTAAAAGTTCATATTTGATGAATCATCCTATGACCTTTATTCCTCCTTAAATCTTAAACCAGTAAACCCTAAAATATGTGATTAGATTCTTGATTTCTGGTACTCTGTTCTTTGTCAATTCACAGTTTCTGATGATAAGCCAGATATTTCATAATAGAGAAAGCTGTTGAGGTTACTAGATGTTATCTGAGAGGTGAGCTGGCTTGCTGTTTGCTGTGGTTAAGACTGTTCTTTAACTATAAAGGCTGATCCATGATTCGCCCTTTCCCCCTCAGGTCTAGTGATTGGGTGGAGGGTGTGGGAAGTGTTTATGTCAGTCTTCACCCACAGGCCAAGGAAAAGACAGAGACAGAGAGAAGCTAGAAAAAAACCAAACAAAAAAACAAACCTGTAAATTTGCAGACGTGCTATTGCTCAACACCAGCGACACACACGCAAACACAAACAGACTGCTTAGATGGTGCTTCACGCTGCAGGCTGATGCAGACTTGCACAAACCTGCAATAGGATCCATTCTGTTAACACAAACGTTATTCAGCAAGAAGGAAATTAACACTTGAGGACACACACATATAGACTCCACTTCTCCAAATACATTTACATCCACACACTCTCCATCTTATCACTTAAACAGCATGTGCTTCTGATCAAAAGTGTGGAGTTGCAGTTTCAGTGAGGCCGTTGTTAATTAAAGGCTGTGTAACTGTATCGGGTGTGCGCTGCTTACTCAGGGACAGAATGTAGGGGACTTTCAGACAACTCCATAAACAATGTGTGCTTGCTGAGAGATCTCGCTCCTAATTTTAGCATGGAGCGGTTCAGTGGTGTTTTGTTTGTGTCGGGTGAGTCAGACAAGACTTTAGTGCTTCAGTAAGTCAGCACTGTCAGTCTCACACTGTTTTTCTGTTCTCACTCTCATGTCAAGTTGGTCACTAGATTATGAGGTGAAAAAATGGTAACAAAAGTTGGGTAATCTTGAATGCAGTTTACAGAGCTCCTCAAAATATTATCGAGCATTCAAAAAAGACACCCTGCAAAGAATGTTTTCCTTTATTTTTTTCTTTCTGTTTTCCATTCAATAAACACAAACTCCCTGAAAATATCATTCAATTTCAATTTTACATAGTATAAGACTTGCTTACTTAATTTTCTTACCACAATGGCCACTTCTTTTAAAGGAGTAGTTCATCCAAAAATGAAAATTTGCTGAAAACGTAGTCACCCTCAGGCACTCCAAAATGTAGTTGAGTTTGTTTCTTCACTGGAAAAGATTTGGAAAAATTCAGCATTACAAACTTGGTCACCAATGGATCCTCTGCAGTGAATGGGTGCTGTCAAAAAGAGAGGTCAAACATTTGATAAAAACATCACAGTAATTCACAAGAAATCCACACAGCTCCAGTCCACCAATTAATGCCTTGTAAAGCAAAATGCTGTGTGTTTGTAATAAACAAATCTATCATTAAGATATTTTTAACTTCAAACTGTTGCTTCCGGCTAAAATATGTGTCCATAATCGTGCTTTCTCCAGTGAAAAAGTCAGTAAAATCTGAATCAGGAGAGAAATAAGCACAGATCAGATGTTTGTGGAGTGTATTGTGATGTTTTTATCAGCTGGTTGGATTCTCATTCTGACGGCACCCATTGCACCATTACTCACTGCAGAAAATCCATTTGTGAGCAAGTGATGTAATGCTAAATTTCTCCAAATCTCTTCCAATGAAGAAACAAACTCATCTATATTTTGGATGGCCTGAGAATGAGTAAATTTTCTGAAAAATTTTTTTTTTTTAGATGAACTATTCCTTTACATTTAAACCTTTCAAATAATAATAATAGGCCTAATAATTAAAAAAAAAAATCTTAAGTTTTGATTAAAGAAAGGTACTTGTTTTACTGGAAAAAAGTAAAACAACTTTTCTTTTTTCTTTTTTTGTAGTACACATGCATAGATTGTATAGAAAGAATGCTTACAATAATGTAAAAACTACAGGTTAATGTACATTGTAATCCATGTGATACTTTACTGATTCATTCAGGGTCAGACACAAGCTGGCAATACAGTAGATGTACTCAGTTCTCTTTCTGTTCCAGTGGAACATCCAAATTTGGTCTATTAGTTTCCTGAATTGTGGGTTATTGTTAAATAACCACCACAAAATGTACTTAACATGCTCAATTTCCAACATGCACAGTTTGCAATTGGCACTGTCCGTTTGGACGACAAGAGGCGAGACTGTAATGCGTAGGCCCAATTTTTATGTCCCCCCCCCCCTCCTCAAGGTGATTATAGTTTGTGTGTAAAATGGCACAGATTCATGTTCATTTGATTGTCCCATTGCAACTTTGCATGGATAGACTGTGTCCAAACCAATGATTAACAGACCGATTTGAGGTCAAGCCTAAGCTTTTATGAGCTGTAAAGGCCATATATTTTTATATATATTAATTGGAATTGATTGGATTTTAAAAAGTGGTCATACTTTATTTGTTTGGAATAATGTGAACCAATAAAGCTAAGTATTTGCGAACAATTTGCAAAAATTACAGACATTAAATCTATTGCAAAACTGCAATGACACTGAAAATGATTTCCTGTTATTTATTTTTTGTTTATTTCATTCATTCTTTTTGATTGATTACCCAGAATAATAATTAACTCATTAACATCTAACAGGATTTATATAGTTAGTATTGTCTTTTAGCATGTTGTTTGTAAAAGTAAATCTAATAAATGTATTTTGTTTTTAATTCCAGTAGTAGGTATTCTACTAGAAGTTTCTTGTACATTATCCTGGTCAGTGGTGCTGTGTATTTGGATACTGGTGTGTACTCAAGGAACAGCCAATAGTCACTTTGAGGACTAACAACTCCAAAAAAAAAAAAAAAAAAAAAAAAGGACAATAGCAATCAACAATAACAAAAAATAAATGAAATACAACCACTCTTCAAAATCTAGTCAATCATTCTTGATTTTGGATGTCAGGAATTGATTATATTTTGAAAAGTGGTTACACTTTATTTATTTGTTTGGAATAATGAGCACCAATAAATTTGCGAATATTTTGCAAAAATTACAGACATTTAAATGTCTTGCAAAACTGCAGTGACACTGAAAATGATTTCCTGAATGTGTTTTCCTGAAAGCCAGAATACTTCTCTGCGGATGACTGGAATGTTCAAACAGACGAAGAAGACAGAGATTTTTGAGGTCTTTTGTTTGACCAGTTCAGATCATTCTGCACTTCTGTGATAATATTTTAATGCAATTACATATATACAGGCCTCTGGGTAACCGATTGAGGAGGACCATAATAGCAGCACGACATATGCTAGCAATAAAGTTTGCCAGCATATATAGCGACACGTACAGCCTCTCTGCCTTTGAACTTCTGCCCTGTTTGAGTTGGAGAGTACTTTTTAATTTATTTTCCTATTCTTTTACCCTCTGTTCTCTGCCAGTCACTCCATTTTCAAGATTCATTTTCATAGCTATTTATTATCCCTCCAAAAAAGAAAAGAAAGAAAGAGAGAGAGAGAGAGGGAGGGTGGAAAGAGAAGAAAAGAGAGTTGAAATGCCATCAGAAAAGGAGGGGAGGAGATTTTGTACTGCTTCCCAAGTTTTATGTTCAGCAGAATTAAAGTTGACTGTTTAAATGCAACTAGCCACGAGCGTCTCCTCTCTAAGACTTTGTGTTAATGAATTTAACATGCTAGTTTTGGCAACGCACTGCAGTATATACTGTATGGTCCTTTTTGGCTGATAAAAGACTGAGACTTGGGTTTTCAAAGTCATCTCTCTAATCCATCTCTCTTCCACTCTCTCGCCCAACAAGACTTGCTTTCACTGGAAAAACAGTTAAAAAAAACTACAAGTGAATGAATTACCAAACAAGATGAATATTTCCCTGAATTATTTTGAATTTTCCTTGACTTGGGGCAGTCATGGCCTAATGGATAGCAAGTCGGACTTGTAACCCAAAGGTTGCGGGTTCAAGTCTCAGGTCCAGCAGGGATTGGTGGTGGGAAGAGTGAATATCCAGTGCTCTCTCCACCCTCAATACCATGACTGAGGTGAGACCCTTGAGCAAGGCACCGAACCCCCAACTGCTCCCTGGGCACTGCAGCATTGGCTGCCCACTGCTCCAGGTGTGTGTTCACGGTGTGTGTGTGTTCACTGCTGTGTGTGTGCCCTTGGATGGGTTAAATGCAGAGCACAAATTCCGAGTATGGGTCGCCACACTTCACTTAATAATTACCTCAGTGCTTTCCATTTGAATTTAATCTTGGCCAAAAATTAAATATTTGATGCTTAATCTGACAGATGCCTATGTAAACCCTCTAAAACAGACCAATAATAGAATATGTGAGAGAGAGAGGTGGTGAAAGAGAAACCAGACTGATGTGAAAGTGTCATCTGTTCTCAAACAGACACGTGCACCATTAAACTTATCATCAGTATTTATGACACGTCTGTATCTGTCATCCAAAGTCGCTTTTCCACTGTTGTGACATCAATCGGAACTTATACACACTGTTACTCACAGCGCCTTGTGTGTGTATTGAGAGAGTTTGGGTGACAGAATTACTCTGCAGTGTCAGCAGTCTGTGTTAACCATTAATTATCAAGAGAACATTATAATTATCTCTGCCCTGCAAATGAAGTTCAGCGTCTTCACCATCAGTCTTTCTCAAATACAAAGCCCCCTGTCTCAAACAATTGCTAAACCACAAGCAGATCATTCTCATTATGCATGTCAGAGCTATATTGTGTTTGATTGAGGTTTGTGTTTTGCCCAAGGAACTTTCATCTGAGGTCTTTTGAGATGCAGCGTCTGCTTTGCTCACTGACTGTCAAGCATTATTTAGGATGTTCTATTAATTATCTGTTTAGCAGAGACAATAGTTACACAGACATTGATTTATCCTGTCCAACCAGATGAACATTTTATTGCTCAAAGCTTCACTAGATTTACATAAGAAGGAGGAAACAATGGTGTTTGAGGCTCACTGTATGTCATGTCCATGTACAGAACTGTTATTATTCAGCTATGCCAAGCTAAATTCAGTTTTCCATTCTATGGCACCTTTAAGGCAAATTAATAATAGACCCGAATTAAATAATTGTTCATGTACAATGTATAGGGCTATTAAATTAATATGGATAGCATAGCTCAAATCATTTTGGTCTTGGCAGAATTTGATGAGAAATGTTTGAGCATATTGAGATCTCTGCATTTTGTACACTAAGCCTGCTTTTTTTTTATAGTACTTACTGTAAGAAATAATACTTCCAAAGAATATATGATATATATTTGAATAAAGGATTTTTGGAAACTTAACTGCATGTTATTAGCATTTAAGCAAAAATGTATTATAGTTTAATTTTATATTAAATATAAAATGATGTTATACGTATATTATATATTTATATTATAATAAATTGTGGTAACACTTTACTTAAAGCCTTTATTCATAATGCATTATAAAAGTTGTTTTAATGCATTAATTATGCCTTGCAATGCACATTATAATGCATTGTACAATTGTAGTACATTATAACACATATCAGTTTATTGTTACACTATGCATTTTAAATTTGGTTATAATCGTTTATGACAAGATATATGCCTAATGTTTTACAACGCACATAATGAATAATTGTAATGCATTGAAATTACTTTTATTGCCTGTGGCTAAATTGAACTTCCGAAACAGCTAACAGTATTGTACACTAAAATTTTCTTAATATATTCGTAGTAAGATATTTATAATAATGAAGTTGCGTTTTAGTACAATTAAAATATATGGTCATAAATAAATGGTCATGTGGTCATAAAACTCTACTGTTTTTAAGATCTAAAGTACACTACAAGTGGACAGTCAGATCAATTAAGTGCACTTCTTTTTCACAATGGTTATTGAGGTCTTTTTCTCAGAAGATCCAGTGGAATCTCCATTTGCTCTCCATGTAAACTCATTGATGTCTAGGAGGGAAACAAATCTTATTTCCAATAGGAAAGGTTGATTTTAAGCCTCTTCAACCTGGCAATCCTTAAATGATTAGGTTTTACCCAACCTGGTCTCATGATGAAAACGTACCTCTGGGTACTTTTTCGCAAGACTCAAAATACGTACCACCATGTATGTTTCGTGACATATTCGATGTGAAATGTCCACTGGGTGGCGCTAAATAAGTGTTCGGTTTTTATCCCCAGAACAGATGAATGTACATATGGTAATTTTTATGTGACATTGGTTTTGTATGTGTCACTGCAGTTCTGACTTGAAATTTCCACTGACTGGCGCTATAAGTCTAATGCTCCGTGACGTTTTAAAATAACGTACCATCTGCACTACACCTAAACCTCCACGATAGTATGAACAAAAGCGAATGTGATGTAAAAACTCAATCACAAGCATGCTGTTTTAGTTTGTTTTTCGATCTCTCATCTCTCAGCTCTTTCATCGTGAGTCATGTTTTTCATGGGATTCGTACCCAAAGATTTCGCATCCTAAGTCCAATTCCTGTTACGTCTGAAAAGCGAAACATATAGAGCTGTGATCATAACTGTGTATGAAAACGATTACAAGTGCTTGCTGTTTTACTGCCTCTAGTGTTCATTTCTGTTGGAAACTGCAGTGATATGTACTTATTGGTACGTATTTCGCACCTTGCGAAAAAATTCTCAGAGATACGTTTTCGTCATGAGACCAGGTAGGTTTTACCCTATGTATCTAAACAGCACAAGCAACAGCAATTTGCTGGAGATCTCATGTTTTTACCTTCAGTCACCTCAGTGTGTTGTTTTCACATTGTGACGTGTGATAGCAGAGTTTCATTGCCTAAGACAACACATTTGCACCGGATTTCAGTATTTATGAAAGCCACGCATGCTGGGTGGGTATTTGTGAGGCCCTCCTTAAAGACGGCCTCTGCTGTTCTCTAAATGCAGGATCAACTTTGTCTGCGCTGGAGATGTTTTCTCTTGAAGCCTGAGACCGTCTGCTTTTCTCCTTTAAGCATTCTCTACTCTGTCATCTGGATCCAGAGCAGGCATTTTTGTGGACGGTGGCATGAGATCTGCTGGTTTTACCCAAAGCGCTCCAAACCCTAAGTGGTAGCATTTATCTCCTGAGGTGGTCCGGCTCTGGTGCGCTCCAGAATTTTGTGGCCTCCTTAACCATGATGGAGGTGTTTTATTGAACTTTTCATGGACGTGCATGAAATCAAAAAGCAGGTCAATAGTTTATTTTCTTCCTGTGTGTTTTAAGCAACCAACATTAATGTGTTTCTCACTCTGTGTATTTTCAGCCTGGGTGTGTTGACTGTTGGGTTAATTTCACTATAGGATCAGATGAAATTACCACCACACAAGTTCAGACATGGTGAAGCGTGTTGGAGAACGATAACTCCAAAATTGGAAAGAGGCTCACAAATTAAAATACAAGTGAAATGCTTTCCATCCTCACTTGCAGCTGTTTAAAATATGAAATTGTTAGGAAATAGATCCATGTGTTGTTGTTTGCTGACAGATATATTCGAGATCCTCCTCGTCGGGTCTTTCTGGATGAGCAGTTTCTCTGATTTACACAACACTAAATCACCACTTGATAACTGATAAATATCACAACAGAATGAGAGACAGATATGCTTTGACTTGGAAAACCAAAGTCCGTGAATGTGTTTTCTGTTCTTTTTACAGCGAATACCTTTCAGACGGTGTTTATCTGATTGGATACACCACATCTTCTCACTAACCTCAGGCTGAGGTGTGCAATCTCAAGTTTTATTTATAGGGGAAGCACAAAGTTACAGTTATCTTTGAGTACGTGCATGTCACAACACTTGTGATTTATTGATTTGACTACTGTAAAATACAAATGCATAATATTACATTCCATATCACCATTGCAAGTATCTGCACTTTTCTTCAAGCTCCTGATCAAAGACAAAACCTGAAATGTTGTTTTTAATTGCCCAGTGCTGCTTTAACCCAATATGCGATCTCATTCACCATGACCAACCTGTTTTTTTCAGTGTATTATGTTTTAAAGAAATCACATTCTATCTGAGGCAGATCATAATTCAAAGTAAGCCAACGTTTCCTCTGGCCACCGTCTGTTCAGTCTATATGTACAGAAAGAGTTGTGAGTGCTCATAAATCCTCACTCTGCAGTCAATAAGTCAAAGTTTGGAAAAATGGACATTTAGCCGACTAAGTCCAAATAAAGCAATCTGAAATGAAACTAATCTTTTCAATCCCTCAAAGAAAAACAGTGCACAGGCTGTATGTTAGTGTGCACTATGTGTTTGGTGGATGGGTAGAGACTGGGCCGCTCGCCTAAGAAAATCTCTTGTCAAGGAAGATTGAACTGTGGCTCATGTGTGTGGAACGGCGGAGCATTAGTTTAAGGTCGGGGTGTCGACGTGAGGCCAAGTACTACTTGGGTCGGACATTAAGCAGAGACATATGTCATACTTCTATATGTACAGGATACGATACCGCAAATCTCTAGATGCTTGGATTACAGTAACTTACGATATAGCAAAAATAGCTCCACTGAAATTGCTACTTGCAGTGATCATTTAAATCTCTCCCTTGCTGTATTCCTAGGGATTGTACCATTCTGTGATCTGGTCTGCACTGCATTTTCACTGTTTCTCAGTTCAGTTTGGGGGTTTCTTTTAGAGTTGACTCTTTGTGGTCTTCCTAGGCTATTAATAGGATGGCATTATGTCATGTCTACACTGAAAGAGGACTAATGTACTTCAGTATTTCTCAACCTTTTTGACCTCATTGTACAAGATAATACTCCACAATTTACATCCAAGTCCCTCATATGGCAAAGTCATTTGGCTACTAATTTAGCAAAGCAGCTACAGCATTTCCAGTAATACAAGTGCAGTTCCTATCTACTTGAATGGGGAAAATGCCATTGCCATTATGTATATTAATTTTGTGAGACAACATTTGCTGAAAGGGTAAATGAGCATGAAATACAGAAGATTTATGCTCATTATGTCAGAAATTCTTTATTATTATTAATAAGGAGCAATGTTTGTTCTCTAGATTTGATTTTCTGGGGCTTTTTATAATTGAATTTTTTTCCAGACATATAAAAAACATTTTGTCACTCATTTACATCAAATAAATGACACATTACAACTCTCTCTCTCTCCTTCGTCTTGCTCCCTTTATCAGGGGTCGCAAATGACAAATTACAACTAAATCAATTTATTTAAATGAATTATCAAGCTAAATAAATATGCCCGTTACTTATAAAGCCAAATTAAGTTTATTTAGCAACAATCTGGAAAATGTTAGAGTTTAAAGTGTGCTTATTAACAAGACATGATTTACATTTTTGAATAATTGTAAGTGTAATTTTCACATAATTGGGCACCAGTTTGGCTGTAATTAAAAAAATAACCAATTTTCACTCAGAAATTGCTAGTAAATTTTACCATTAATTACAAAGATTGACATTGAATTAAACATTAAATGCTAGAGATAATATTTTCTCATAAAACATACTCCACTAATCTTTATTTATAACCAAAAATCATTTTTTAAAGTCATGTGGGTGTCAATCATTTTAAACATACAGTATTTTTCAAAAGTACTTTCCGCTCTTTTAGCAGCTGGTTGTATTTGCTGAATTTCCTGCCTGTTTCCTTCGACTTCCTCTTCTTTCTTTCTTTCTTTCTTTCTTTCTTTCTTTCTTTCTTTCTTTCTTTCTTTCTTTTTTTTCCAGAGGTTATGAGAGAGCATTGTTGTTGACATTTTGAAGAATGTGTTTTGGAAAACTGGCTGAAATGATCCTGGCAGCCATTGTTGCTTCCACTTAATCTCTGCCGTAATGGACATGTAGGTGTACGACAAGTCAGCGCAGGTATGCAGTGTGTGTGTGTTTGTGTATGAGGGTGTGCGTTCACATATTTGGGTGTGAATGTGTGTGTGTTGGCAGTTCGGTCTGCGTTAATGGTTTTATAGAGGGAGACATACAATCGTTTGGGTGGGGAAGGTGCCTGTACAGAACAGGTTTATTAATGACTAATGACTTTAATGTGCGTCTTTGCTGTCACCATACTTTACCTCTACCAGACGTTCTTTCTCATATTTGTCATACGCTCACAATGTAGATCGATAACTCACTCTGTGACTCATTCAAGTTGTGAACAAATTGCTCATTTTATGTGAATATTTTTCGCTTCGATCACAGACACTGAAAGTCTGTCATTTGGTGTTGAAACATTATACTATCTGAAACTTTGAGCATGCTCACACAGGCCATCATGATTTTGAGGTTTCTAAATCCGGTTCCCAGACTAATCCTGTTTTTGAATGCACAAGAAGACCTTTGACAATCCAGTTTACTGTTTATCAGGGTCTGTGAACTGATCTCATAATGTGACGTGTGTTCCCTGCAAACATGTCTTAATAAACGCGAGGGGCTGATTAAATGAATCTGAGTCTGAAATGAGTTCTGATATATAATCTGAACTAACTACCATCAGATATCATTAAAGTTTACATTTGTTTTGAATTCATGAATACTGAACTCAGATTTTTCAAGAAAATGCTCTTTAATATAAGCCTTCAATTATTACAGGTTTTTTCAAACATTATGATGTGAAGGCCCCCCAAACATGATGACTCTCTTCCTGAAACATAAAGCCAGCTATATATTCTCATTTATGCTGTGTGTGAGTAAAATATTAAGCGTGAACATGTCTAAAATTATGTAATGTACAAAACAAATTTGTTTGCTCATAACAAGGAAGAAGAAATCATCAGCTTCCACATAACTATAAGTAGATTAGATTTTTTTTTTTATTGTTAAAAACTACTGTGAATTTATTTAAACAATTACAATTAATCTTATCAGTGTGCATAATACTGAATTTGGTAAATGTATTTAAGATGACCCTCATTTACCCATGAGAAAAAGAAAAAAAAACAAACATCAAATTCTTTATTTTTTTTATTTAAATTCTTTATTTATTTCTTAATAAAATATTTGTTTATTTATTGTTGGATACTTTATTTATTTATTTTGTCAGTTGCTTGCTTATATTTATTTTTATTTGTTTTTACTAATTCAATCATTTTTGTTTATTTATTTATTTGTCTATTTGTCACATATTTATTTAACATTGTCAGTTTCTTATTTATTTTTTATTTTTACTAATTTATTTAACTGACAGGTGCTTTATTTGTTTTTGTTTGTTTGTTTGATTATTTATTGTTGGTCAGTTATTTATTTATGTAACTTTTTGATAGTTGCTTGCTTGCTTATTTATTTATTTATTTGTCACATATTTATTTATTTAATTTTGTCAGTTGCTTGCTTATTTATTTATTTATTTTTTAAACTTTTTGGTCAAGTGCTTTGTCTGTTTGTTTGTTATTGTTGGTCAGATATGTTCCTTCCTTGTATGTAAAAATTGTTTCTTTGTGAGACTACAACAGTAAACATTAGTATTATTAGTTCCTCTCACATATCTCACACAGACACACGCATTGAGGCAGTCATAACGGCTGAGGTCTCAGTTTCACAAACACAAATAGCACTCTATTCATAACACTAATAATGTGGCTGCAAACGCCGCCATGACCAAAATACATCAGCTCTTCTCGTCTCTTCTCTTCTATCACCAAAACTCTGTAATATCAAACTCAAGATCATGTGATTCAAAAGAACTAACCTGCAGAAACTCAAAACAGGCTTAATTCATCCATCAGCATTATCTGCGTTAATGTTTTTTTTTTCCCATCATCGAGTTGCACTTTGATACAGCTGTCCTTTGAAGTCCTGGAGGGAGGAATGAACCCTCTGGGGCAGCGCTGAAAGCCGGCAAGAGGGTAGAAAAGGTTTTCAGAGAGGTGGATGACGGCGCTTTGATGTGGTGCACTGACGATAGCCTGTTTAACGTGACCTGTCCAAACTTTAGGATGAACTTTTCCTGACATGTCAAAAAAGAGCTGAGGGGCACTTCTGTGAAGATCCCGCAGAGCACCGACACTCAAACCTGCCCCAGCCTTGTCTAGTTTGAGCAGTGTCTTTCCATGCGAGACTAAAGTATGAACCCTCACCACTTTGAGAGTTTACAAACTGTCAAAATAAACACTTTAGGTTTCATCCGGCTGCAGTTTATTTCTTTTGCTCGAGTTACAGGACTGCATTCCCGCTCTCGTGAGGTATTCTCAGGTGCTGGTGTTTAAATCCCAGCTGCGGGTTACATAAGTTGCTCCTGCTGGTTTAGAGAGGCTAAATAAAACCCAGTGCCTCCATCAGTACAGGAAACAAGTGTGGTGGCATTCTTCTACAAGACAGCTGAGGACTGGGCGAAAGATAAAACCAAACACTGAGACGGCACGGTAATGAATTCAGGGTCTCGTTAAGGGTCTCAAACTCAATTTCTCCCAGTCAGCTGAAAACTGGGGTCTTATCGTTCTGATTACTGCAAACTTAACTGAGAGACGCCTATAATAACTGCCACATTGTTTGGCTACGCTGACTGAGAGGGATATACAGAGGAAAAGCGGTGAAAAACTGAGGGAAACAAACTTGAGCGCAAGCAGATCTAGAGATCTTGTCAGATGCTGTGGTACAAATTTGTACGTATTGTAAACTGAGCCAGGAACTGTACTGTACAGCACAAACAGACTGAATGCTGGGTGTTAAAGTATAAAAGTCCTTTTATGGAAAACATGATGAATAATAAAGCTTTGATGACTAAACCAACATGAATTAGGCCTTATTTACTCTCTTAATGCACATTCAATGGTCTTATTTGGAATTGTTGCATGTTATTCCAAAGAAAAAGCTCTTTATCTTTGTAATCTTTCATCATAATGTAAATAAATTGCTCTTCCTCTGAAACAGCTGTACAGGCTATTAGATAATGCTGTAATAGCCAAATAGCTTTTATAACAGAGCTGTTTGCCTTCATTCTGGCATATAACATAGACTTTTTTTAATCCAATCAATGGATGAATATCCTGCCATTTTTTATTGCATTCAATACTCTGTTTCCCTCAGAAATATGTCACATGAACGATACAGTAAATTGGTTGCAATGGCAATTCATGTTGACTTTAAAGTGCCTCAGATAATGCATGCAGAAAACACACTACAGCTTTCAAGCAAATTATCTTTCATACATGTAAAATCAGACAACATAATGGTAAAATATATATGAAGTATAGGAGGAAACTAAAATATCAAGCATCACAAATCAAAATGTCTCATGGAGTTTTAAAGGGCTCTCATTCTTGACACACATTTTCAGTCTTATTTATGGCCACACACTCTGACTGTTGAACAATATTTGCATTGTAGCGCTTATTCACTTCTCCCTGCCCTCAGGACGTGGCATTTGAGGCTCACTAACAGATTTGTTTGAACGTTTCTTTCTTATTTATTTATATCGTCTTTTTATGCGTTTTTCTGCACAAGGTGTTTATTTTGTGGTTGGAAAATCTCATTCTGTCCCTGGAAAGCCATAGCTATTGTGATGCTAATTTTTGCCTTAAACCCAGAGGCTTGTCAGAAAGCCATCGCCATTG
>JAFVLL020006556.1:0-22483 GCA_021397915.2 Tor tambroides
AATCACAACTCCAAGGTCTCTGGCTGTTTTTGATGAAGTTGTGGTTGATGTGCCTAACTGGATGGTGAAATAGTGATGAAGTGATGGGTTTGATGGAACCACAAGCAATTCTGTCTTGGCAAGGTTGAGTTGAAGGTGATGGTTCTTCATCCAGCAAGAAATGTCTGTTAGACCTGCTGAGATGTGAGCAGCTATCGTCGGATCATCAGGATGGAATGGGAGGTAGACTTACTAAACAAGATGTAAAAGTGGAGCAGAAAGTATCAGTAGCACAGTTAGCATCAAGAGATGATAACTGTTTAGGGGGAGGAAGTGAAGATGAAACCATAGCCGATGAGTGTAGGTTATGTCAAAAGATGATGTGGAGGGGTATGTTTTGTGTTAGGAACCATGTTGTGGTTAAGAGTGAGGAGGAAGTGATCCGAGGTGTGAAGTGGAGTTGCCAGCACATGATCAGTGGAGTAGTATCATTTGTAAATAAGGTCCAGTTGGTTGCCTGATTTGTGAGTAGCCATAATTAACACTCCCTTGAGATCAAAAGAAGCAAGCAGAGTGTGGAAGTCTGCAGCCTGAGGTTTATCTAGGTAGACGCTGAAGTCTCCAAGCATAAATAGAGGAGTACCATCCTCAGGAAAGTTTGAGTACAACGCAATTCTTCCAGAGAAGTTACCTAGCAGTCCTGAGAGTCGATAAATAACTACAAAATGGATTTTAAGAGGGTGGGTAATAGTAACTGGATGTGATTCAAAGCTCTTGATACTCAGAGATGGTAAAAGATAAAATTTCCAATCATTAGAGATAAGCAGACCAGTACCTCCACCTCTTCAAGTCAGACAGGGGGTGCAGGAAAATGAGAAATTATTGGAGAGTGCTGCAGGTGTAGCATTGTCCTCTGGTTTGATCCAGGTCTCTGTATGGGCCATGAGGTTTAGCCTTGAATGAATAGTAATAGATGTAATGAAATCTGCAGACTGGCAATTCCAGAGACCAATAGAAAAATAAAGTAGTGTATTACCAGACATAGGCAAAGTGTGCAGGTTGTTAGGATTACGCTGCCTATGGTGTGTGATGCCTGGTTTGCGAGTGGTAGTAATAGCATAAAAAACCATACTTATGTCCCTTGTCGGTGTCCTTGGTCGGTGGAGTCACACGGTAGAGTTCTTTTAGCAGTGGAGCCATTAGCAGAGAAAAAAGAGAGGAGTGACCGATACACATTAAGGTCAGTAGGATTTTTTGATTTGTGAAAGTGAAAGTACTCAGAATTAACCCATCCAAGTACCCATCCAAGTGCACACCCACCCCCAGTGGAACCCCCCCCCCAGGCTATTGCCTAGGGCCTCGGGCTTTGAGGAGGGGCCTCCAAAACCGTATCCCCTATACGGCAATGTTGCCGTTTCAAAGCGGGTCCCGCCTTCTGAATGTTTGCCGTAACGAACGCATCCTTCAGGTGCCAAAGCAAAAGGCTAAATAGGCACGCAAAGAAGCACAGCTCCTAATGCAGGTGTGTGAATTGTCATCATTTATTTTGAAGTGACTGCAGTGTACTCTAAATATAAACTTGTTCTGTCTATCAGCGTCGTTTCTGGACCGATCATTCACCAATTTATTACGAGTTTAAAAGAGCGCGAGCGCCGCTGCGCTGACACGCCCAAACGGGACGCTTTGAATTTGCGCGTGACATAGCGTCGGGAACTGACTAGAAAAATAGCTACAAAAGTAAAAACAAAGAACTTTGTATTCAAATTCAAAAAGCAAACACACTAGACCATTTTTTAATGTTTCAAAAAAAGTACCTCAGATGTGTGTAACTTCTAAATTGTGCTGATGTATAGGCTATTTAAGGTAGCAATACAATACATAGGCTAAAATCATATTTATTAATATTAATAATATGACAATATCATAGTATATATCATATATTGGTAAATGGGAGGGAGAAATATATCATATATATATATTTATGATATCATACTTATAATCATATCATACTTGGTATATTTGGTCACCATACTTGGCTACACGTCACTTCACTTTCACTTCGACAAATATAATATATTGGTAAATGGGAGGGAGAAACCCTGTCCATACCCAGCTAGGAAAAACATATAAAAGCACTGATGTTCATTTACTGAAGTGGTATTCAGGAACTGTGAATAAATTACAGAAAAAAAGTACTGCAAAATAATCATAATTTTATCATGGCTATAATAACATCCTCAACAAACAAAAAATAGATTACCTTAGATAAAGTTTGATTAATATGTATGTACAGTACTGGTCAAAAGTTTGGACACATTACAGTTTTTAATGTTTTTGAAATAAGTCTCTTATGCTCATCAAGCTATACATTTATTTGATCAAAAATACAGAAAAAAAACAATAATATTGTGCAATATAAAATAATAATAATAATAATAAAATAATAGCATTTATTTAAAATAGAAATCTTTTGTAACCATATCATTCAAAAGTTTGGAATTCAATGGGTCAGTATTTTTTTTCAAAGAAATTCACAAGGATGTGTTAAAATGATGCTGAAAATTCAGCTATGACTCACAGAAATAGATATTTTAAAGTATGGTAAAAATAGAACACCATTATTTAAAGTTTCACAATATTATAGTTCTTTCTGTATTTCTGATCAAATAAATGCAGACTTGATGATCATAAGTGACTTCTTTCAAAAACATTAAAAATAGTAATGTGTCCAAACTTTGTTACTAAGTAAAAATATACAAATTTAAAATGAAATGTTGTATAAATAAAAAGGTTAGGAATCACATTTGTTTCAAGTGCTTTTTATTGGGGGTGGGGGGCCTCCAACATGAATTTTGCCTAGGGCCTCCTAATGTCTAGAACCGGCCCTGCCCCACTGACAATTCCTGCCGGACCTGAGACTCAAACCCATGACCTTCGGGTTACAAGTCCATTAGGCCACAACTTCCCCACAAATCATTTTTGTCCACATCATCTTTACACTCTTCAGTCTTCACACGAGGGCTGCCGCAACCGCTGTGGTATACTAACCTTATTTATACCCCTCTAAAAAACTGTAATTGAATTCAGCTGGACACGCTTTACTGTTTATCACAACAAAGGGCCACGTAAGCGCATGACACTAACAAGGTACGTGATATAGTACGAGACCAAACTTTTTATTTGTCCTCTTTCCTTCAGCACGTCTCAACACAGTGAACAAAACAACAGGGCAATCCAGCTTACTACAGAAATGTTTTACAAATCTTATGGAATTGTGGTTAACAACAGCTGGAGAAAACTTTGCAGCTCTTATCAGTAGAGGCAGACACAGCTGAGCTTAAAGCAACCAATGCTGCACTGTTAGACGATGTAGACCACTGGTCTAGACAACCTTGTGCAGGGCAATCCTTTGGATCATAAATGTCCTAGAGGAAAGCAAAAATGGAATGGAATGGACATGTTCAAGTTTACTTTGGGCTTGCTGAAAGATTTAATGGGAGAACAGATTTTTGAGAAACCATCAGAACTGGAAAAAGCACATTGTTAACTGGTTCTTAAACCCAGAAATGGTCTGCTTTCAAGGCCCATTCATTTTTGCTTCAAACGTTTCCAGAAGAAGTAACAAACTCTGTGCTGGGCCAGGCAACAAGAGCTGCAGATTTTACCCCAGCCTAAGCACAGCACTCTCTAAGAAGTGTGCTGCTTTCGGAAGCATCAAAATGATGGCCTACTAGAAAGGAATTTGCCGCAGATTTCTCTACCTGACCTGTCTGCATCTTACACATGAAGGGGAAACCTTCACCTCTAAAACAAAATCTGAAGTCAAAGCTTTTTATGAATGATGGACAAATATGATAGTTGCTGCTATAGAGAATCATTTGACTTGTACAGGCTGTTTCTAAACATCCGGTCTGGATTGGTCTAAAGATATGTACATATTAGATGCTGCGCCTGTTTGTATGCTTTGACGATTCACACCTCTGCTTAGGAGGGTATTGTTACAAACAGCATGTAGTTATATGGACTATACAACATACTATATTTATGTTTTATGTTTTACCTACCCTTTTTATGTGTGTCTGATTACAGTTGATATTTACATACAACAGTGGTATTCAAGTGGTAATATTTAGGATGGTGAGAGTTCAGTAGTTGTGTGGTTAATGAAGAGTTGCTGGGAGAGTAATGGTGCTAGAGGAATTCTGCAGTTTGCCTCAGTTGCCTCAGCAAACATAGGAAAGAATGTTTTTTATGTTTTTGGTTTGGTTTACTTCCTTCTTGGTTATGCTTTTTTTCTGCATTTTGTTTTTGTTTTCAAATGGTCATTTCATTTTCATTTTTTTTTCGTTTTTTTAAACCAAAGATGTCAAGAAATTAGCTGGGTACCTGTTATATGTCATATGTTAGTTATGTCATATGTGCAATGGTTATTTTTTCCCAGCAATTTATTTTTTACAGTATGTCAGATGTTTTATGTGGAGGAGTGACAGGAAAGTCATCTATTAGATTTACACTGTGTAATGTTAGGTTTAAACAGCTCTATAAAGAGGTCTAAGGTCTTCTCTCATATTATGCATCTTGGAACAAATATTGCTTTCCTTCAAGAGACACATATACTTAGTTCAGATTACCTCAGATTACAGAAACAGCAGGTAGAACATATTTTTCGTTAGAGGAGTAGAGGTCAAGTTCAGTGCCAAGACAAGAGGAACGGCTATAAACAAACAAGAATTTTCAAGAGTTTTCTGTTTCCAGTTTTACCACTGATCCTCACGGTCGTTATATTATGGTTTCTGGAAAGCTGTTTCGGTCTTGCTGGTGAATGTTAAAGTCCGCATGAACTAGGAAGTTGCTGCCGACTTTATTTCAGTGTAGTGACGTATTTCCGACTGAAACGGAATATTGAATAGAGGTCAAGGTTTTATTTTAGCGCTCCTCCTCTCTGTCTCTCACTCATAGAAAGCTAGCCTTGGAGGGGCGTGGTTAAGCATATTCTGCCCAAGCCGTCAAACTGACATCATAAGAAAAGGAATGCCATTACAGAGCGGAAGTAAATGTTCAGATTTTGATCAAAGATTACCATGACAAACAATTTTTTTTCAGTTTATTAACTTGCACGGATTAATTGTTTACCTCAAGACTAGCAATGTATGCTAACAAAATAAATAGTCAATTTTGATTTCATGAGGCCTTTAATGACCCCAGTTGGAATGATGGAAACTTTGTAAATAAGCTGATTTTGGCTCTGCCCAATTTTTAATTCACATTACTTGATTTTAAACATAGATCTTAACAGTGTAATAGAACCTACTTTAAACTGCTCCAATCCTAAACCAAAGGCGCTATCTAAAATGGCTACCGAAATATCAGCCTTCATGCGCTAGACTGGGTATGTAGACCCCTGGCATTTTTTTACCCGCAATGTTTTTTGTTTTGTTTGTTTGTTTTTGTATTTGTTTTTATTCAGCTATCGTGGAGTCTGATCATGGACCTTTCTTTCCCACAGGCTACATGTAGTGATAGACCTGACACTGCTGTCAGATAAATCATTTTGCCAATTTGAGTCATCTTTTATTGACAGTTTTCTAAATTTTGATCAAGTCTCCCCTCTTTCATCTGGATGATGCTTAGGGAGGACATTACAATATCCAAAATTGTCCATCTATATTCTACCTCTCCTACTCCTGAGCTTTATAAAGAAGTGATTGCTCTTCAGTCCCGATACAAGAATTTCAACATCTTATGCAGAACTTCATTCGCAAGGCTTTTATTATATGCACAGGGAAAAAGCCGACTAACTACTAGCTCGTCAACTTAAATTCAGATCTTCAGACCAACATATTTCACTAATTGAAGACGATTCTGGGGAATTATATACAGTAGATTCCCTAACTAACAATAATGTTTTTATAATTTTCCATTCCTCTCTTTATTAAAAGTCCTTGCTAAGTTTTTTGTTTGTTTGTTTGTTTTTTATTTATTTATTTATTTTTAATTTCCTTACTATTTTATTAAAACGAAAGCAGAGCTTCAACCACTTTCAACCAAAAAAAAAAAAAAAAAATCTAAGTACGCTGGTTGCCAGCCACCGTTAAAAACCAAAAAGAAGAAGAAGAAGAAGAAGAAGAAAAATTCTAAGGCTGTCTTACCATTGCATGTTGGCAAGGCCCCAGGGCCTGACAGATTCCCAACTAAATTTTATAAGATGTTTTCTGCTAAATTTCCCCCTTCTACTCTGTACACAGTTTGAAGCACTTTGCCAAAGAGTCTTACTGAAGCTTTGATTACACTTTTACTGAAACCAAATTAAGATCCAAGAAAATGTAGTTCAGGTCACCTGAAGTCATAGTTTTTGCTAAGGGTAATTTTTTTGCTAAGGTTTTGGCCCCAAATTCATAGAGTAGATCCAACCTTTGTATACTTCTCCAGTTGCCTCAGTGGTACTAATAAATTGTGATCAAAGAATTTCTCACTGTCAAGGGGTATATAATTTCTACAAATATAAATGTCTATAATAGTGTAGAAATACAGTGTAGAAATAGGTAAGATCAGTGATTGGAAGAAAAATATTGGATTAAAATTTTGAAATGGTATTTGGAGCAGTGCACTGCAAAGTACATACTGTGCACGAATTAACCTAATACAGTTTATGGTTTTGTACCTTTTGCATCTAAGCATAGCATGAATACTTTCTTTTAATCATACTTTTGATAAGACATAAGATAAGACGTGTAACAAAGCCACTAGAAGGCAAGCCTGCAACAATTAGCTGAAAAAGCTTAACAGCTAAAGCTAACGCTTCCGGTATGTCAGTACATGGGAAAGGAGACCAGAGGCCTTTTTTTTTTTTTTGGAATGGATGTCAATGGAGGAGAGACTTCACTATGCTGAATAAACAACTTTTTAGAAGAAACGGCTTATCATTTAATGAATCGACAGCCTATCTGCTAATCTTCAACATGTTTTACATTAAACAATACTTTTGGATTTAACTATTTTTTAGTTTACCACAAAAAAATTGCTATTTTATAAGAGAAGTCGCTGACTTTTTGCAACAGGTATGATTCAGTTTACGGCACTTCTCATTCATTCCTATGGTATCCGTAAACGGAGATTGAATGTCGCACAACTCAGTGATGACTGAAATTCAATGATGTCAAGGCTGTAATGTGATTGGTTATTAAAGGACATGTGATCAAAGTTAGCCGTTACGCTTTCTCCAATAGTAATTAATACAGACCCTCTTATCTCCCTATAGTAAGACAATCTCTGATGTGTAAGATGTTTTACAGATGTAGCAGATTTATCCCACAAGTTTTGGTCTTGCCCTACATTGACTGTTTACTGGTCCACTATATTTGACACACTTTCTAAAGTCTGTGAGGGAAAGCTGAAGCCGTGTGCTGAAACTGGCATATTTGGTATTCTAGGTGATAACTAAATGTTATTGCTTTTGGATCCTTATCAGCTCGCAGGCAGGTCTGATTGCATTGGAAATATGCAAACCCATTTAAAGCAGTGCACTGGTTTGATGATTTGATGTTGTTTTTGCTCTTGGAAAAGATTAAACATTCAATTGGAGGTTCTGATCATTTTTTCTCTGTCTGGCAACCATTATTATCATGTTTTCTCCATACTTTCACTTCATGGGGAGTCATGGGATTGGTTTATTGTTGCACTCTAAAAAATGCTGGGTTAAAAACAACCCAACTTGGGTTATTTGGCAACCCAGCACTGGGTAAATATTGGACAGAACGCATGCTGGATTATTTTGACCCAGCTGGTTAGGTTAAACGTTTTTACCCACCATGCTGGGTTGTTTAATTTAATGTTTAAAAATTATTAAATTGCTGGCTTAAAATGGGCTGGAAATTAAAAATCACACACAGAATTACTAGAGGCAACAGCAGTAATCAAAGGATGAACATTTATTATTAAGCAAGAACACCCATAGACAAAATACATGACAAATTGAATTTATTTGGGTGAATACAGCATAGTTTACAATATAACATACATTTAAACTCGTTTAACAAGCATTTTAGAAATAAAAAAAAGCACATTTAAAAGTAGCATTTTAATTTAAGTGTATTCAACCGTTCTCTGTAATCGCTTTTTACCGAAATAGTGCTAATTCTCATGCCGGTGTGTCGCCAAAATCTGAGCCGGTGAAAGGCCGGGGGAACTGTGAACATCAGACCGCGGCCTCACATTTCACTCGTAGCTGAGAGATGGCGTGACTGACTCCAAAACCTGCCCAAAAACAAACAGTATTGAGATTAGAGAACATATTTCAACATCAAATTAAATTACACTCACTATTAAATTAATCACACACTATTATAACGAATAAAATCCATTTATGTTATGCAAGGCAAAGGCGTTTCCAGCACGAAATGACCGCTGCTGATGCAGCTGACCAACATCTCGTCCTTATGTAGCGTTGCATAAAATAATATTATTTACACCATTAAAAACTTTATAAATTAAATAAAATGTAATACAAACCTTCACTACTTGTAATTTTGTATTTCATGTCTTCTAAAGCAGTCTTTTTCAGGCTTGTTGGGATGGGATTTAAACTGTAAAAATCATGGCCTTTGTACAAATAATAACATCTGTTCCTGAGAGTAAAAATAATAAGAATAAAAGAATAAAAGAAACTGGTTCAACAGATAAAAGCACCCTATTATTTGACCATCGACATTTTGAAAAGTTTTGAAACAGTATGACATAATGAAGCCTTGATTTCTAAAATAAAAAGATTTAGGTTTGATACTGTTTAACCACAGTTTCAATATACATAAAATTATTATTACACACACACACACACACACCCCGACCGTTTGTTTCTGTGAATTGTGGGAACTTTCCATGGACTTCTATTACTTTTATACTGACCAAACGATATTTTCTATCCCTTAACACAGGGGTGTCAAACTCAGTTCCTGGAGGGCCACAGCCCTGCACAGTTTAGATACAACCCTAATTAAACACACCTGATCCAGCTAATCAAGTCATTAAGGCTTATTTGAAAACTACATGGTATGTGAGTTGGAGCAGGGCTGGAACTAAACTGCAGGGCTGCGGCCCTCCAGGAACTGAGTTTGACACCCCAACCCTAACCCTAACCCTAACCCTAAACCTAAAACTACCTCTTACAGAAAACCTGATTGCATTGCATTTGG
This sequence comes from Tor tambroides, assembly GCA_021397915.2. Lineage (NCBI taxonomy): Eukaryota > Metazoa > Chordata > Actinopteri > Cypriniformes > Cyprinidae > Tor > Tor tambroides. The sequence goes on from JAFVLL020006556.1 coordinate 9,168, forward strand.
TCCCCACAATGTAGCATAAATAAACAAACACACACACATACACACACACACACATACAGAGGTGGAACCAAGTCATTCCTTTCAAGTCACAAGCAAGTCTCAAGTCCTCAAAGAGTTAAAGTTAATGAGATAATTAAGGGACTAATTAAATGATGATTGTGCATTTTTGCATTAGTGATGAACACCCGCTGTTACAGAGGATCAGATGTTGATTTTTATTGGTTAAAATGATGCCACCATCATAGAGATCAGTGTTTGCTTTAGTTGGGCTCTATACTTTCTGTATTAGTTATCTCTCTGTAACACTGTATGTGGTGTTATAAAGCTGAGAGATCAATGCTTTACATTAAGCAAATATTAGCTGGTTTTATATGATGACATGAGTTATAAGGAGCTGATCTGATTATATCCAAAGTTATTTTTTTTTCCACTTTGGTTTTGCATAACCAACCCTGTGAGACCACAGCATGCAAGCAGAGAGTTGCTCTAATAGTTATTGTGAATGAATTTTAAAATTACGCAACGCATAAAAAAATTTGAGCTCTTGGATTATTTTAGACACACAGACATCAAGAACCAGCATATGAATCTCAATAATGGTGACAATCAACAAAATGCTTCATGCTGCAATGCATGCTGGGTACACCATAGTAAAAACATCATGCGCTGCAGTATGAATAATAATTGTCACCACTGTTGAGGATCATATGATAAGTGTTCATGTCTAAAAGCCTGAGCCAATACAGCGCCTTATTTTTAACATTGAAGTGTCATAGTAGTATTTGTTTAATAGAATTTTTTATTTTTTCAATTCTGCAGTAGCTAAACAGCCAATATGTCACAAAGACAACTTCATAATGCTCCTTCAAATGATTTATAAACAAAAAGTATAAATTGACCTGCTAGTTCAAGCTTTTGATTCAGCAATGTGTAAACATTTTTTGTGAAACACTATTGCAATTGCTTAGATGCAAATTATTTTCAGAGATATACTAAAGCAAACCTTCACCCCAATTATGGTAGCATTGTTTGTTTGTTTTTTTTCTTGATCAAAAAAGAAAATCAACAACTAAACCTCTGTTAAGTCTCAAGAAGAGATTCTGTAGACAAAATCAATTTGGTTAGTAATGAGTGAAGCTAGTGATGCTGTTTGTGGAGTTGTTTAATCAGATCTTGAGAGATGTCTTTTAATTCAGTTGATTTCATTCAAGGCTGTGGCTGAAGTCAGTTGTAGATCTTGTGTTTCTCTTTTCTTCAATGAGGCTGCTTGTTAACAGCAGGTGTTCATCACTAATGCACAATCATCATTTAATTAGTCACTTAATTGTCTCATTAACTTTAACTCTTTAAGGAACTGGGATTTGACTTGAGACTTGAATGCAAAGACTCAAGACTTGAAAGGAATGACTTAGCCCCACCTCTGTGTGTGTATATATATATATATATATATATATATAAATATAATGTTAAAGCTTCATTAAGCAGTTTCAATGTTTTCATCATATAAAAAGCTAGGAATTAATATAACCATTGTTTAGTCAGCAGTATGGTTTAAGGCAGGGGTGTCAAACTCAGTTCCTGGAGGGCTGTAGCCCTGCAGAGTTTAGTTCCAACCCTGCTCCAAAACGGAAACCAAATAGTTTTCAAATAAGCCTAAAGGATGTGATTAGCTGGATCAGGTGTGTTTAATTAGGGTTGGAGCTAAACTCTGCAGGGCTGTGACCCTCCAGGAATTGAGTTTGACACCCCTGGTTTAAGGCAGTTCTGGAGGAAACAGATATCATTGTTACAAAGCTGACCTTGACCTTTAAATAGTAACCCCCCTCTTGCAACACCAGGAATGTAAAAGGCTGCCAGTGTTGACCCCTGGCCCCGTTTCTTAACTGGACCCACATCTCTAAATAACCCTTTGACCTGCTGAGTCTATTCAGGTTGCCTAAGTAACCTTCAGTTTACCTATAAGTGACAGTTCCATGTTCTTTATGCAAAGTGGGGGAGGTACATTCCACTCTGTGCATGGACAATCATGAATCAAATCATGGGTTCTTAAACATTCCCTGTTTGGAGCACAATAAGCGATATATAGGTGTTTTTCCTTTTAGGTTATTTCTACAGATAATATATGGCTCAAACGGTTTCATTGGTTGTCATTTAATGCATGATAAAGGTCAGATTTCAGTTTTGTCTTTTATTACTATCTAGGCATATTTGTCTATTTTTACTTGAAGTCTTTTCAAAATGTATTCTCCACAATGACCATGAAAAATGTGGCAAATCCAACACAATATTTAATCGTTCCGTCAAAATACTAGCACATTTGCTATCTAACACCAACATAATAGCCAATCGTAGCACAGTGACATAATGACCTTTCTCAATTGTTTTTCGATATCTATGTGTTATTGGCAGGTTAAACCCTGCCTTATAATAAATTATTTTATGTGGGGTCTAATTAGCCTCCAACTATGACTTTTTGAAAGAAATCAAGCACAGTATGTGTAAAAGCCTTTTAACATATCCTACTGTCAATTTACATGTCTGTCAGTTTACATGTGGAGTAGCATAGTGCAAAACTTGAACAAGACATAATGTATAAACACCATACCTGGACATATTGATGTTCCTTGACCCATTTACTGTTCCTTAAAAGGAATTGTGTACCACTGTTTCATTCGAATTCTGATCAATTAAAGATACATTGTGTAGGAATCTGCACATGTGATAATGTATGCATGATTAATGACCCCTTGTGCATAATAAAAAAGGAGACTGAGCACTTGTGCTCCTATTATAAAAATTTAGCTCTAGAGTTAAAAATTTAGGAGCGCCTTCTGATCAATTATAAAAATGAACCTTCTCATTACGAGGCAATATTTAACTCCTTAAAGTGATTTGCAGAGACACCTTTGTAACAGCATTTTTTCTAACCTTATATCAAGATCAGCAATCTATTTCTTAAAAAAAATATGTATTTATATATTTATAAAAAATAATGAAAACAATAAATTAAATTAGGATAATAAGACACAATCAGGAAGAATAAGTTACCAATCAAATGAAAATTCATCTGCACTACAGAAGTGGCACTGAACAACACAAAAGTCTCAAGTCAAATCCCAAGTCCTCAAAGAGTTAAAGTTAATGAGATAATTATGTGACTAATTAAATAATGATTGTGCATTAGTGATGAACACCTGCTGTTATTGAGAATTACAGAGGATCAGATGTTGGTGTTATTGGTTAAAATGATGCCACCATCATGGAGTTCAGTGTTTGCTTTAGCTGGGCTCTTGACCCTTGACTTCCTGCTTTAAGTTTCTCTTTTACACTGCATGTAGTGTTGTGAAGCAGGTCATTGCTGTTATTGTTTGATGAGATAATCATCATGGTCTGATTATGTTCAAAACAGCTTTTTTTTTTTTTTTGGTCCTGTTGAGGTTTTGTGTTACCAATCCTTAGAAACTACACCATGCAAACAAAATGTTGCTCTAACAGTTGTAGTGAAAGAATTTTAACTCTGTGTAATGCATATAAAAATTGAATTCTGGTACTATTAAGACACACACAGAAGTCAAGAACCAGCATATGAATCTCAACAATGGTGACATTCAACAAAATGTTTCATGCAGCAATGCATGGGCAACACCATAGTAAAAACTCCCATCATGCACTGCAGTATGAAAAATTTTTGTCACCACTGTTGAAGTTCATATAAGTGTTCATGTCTAAAAGCTTGAGCCAGTATGGTTCTTTCACCACCTTCTCCTTCTTGTTATTTTTTTTTTCTGTAGTCTGTTTTCTGTTTTCTGCAGGTGTTTATTCCTGCCTTATAAATGCGTTTATGTTTATTATGTTTTTAATAACAACATCTCTTGATTCTAAGCAGAAAAGTGAATTGCGCTGACTCTCACGTTTGCTTCATGTGTCGCTCCAGAGTTATGCTGCTTTCACGTGCTATTGGAATTATCGTAAATACGAGTTTTCTAATTAGAAATTGCGCGTGAACGGTCTCTCAAGTTGTGTTTACTACTGGGAAATTCGGAAATAATTTTGATACCTGAGTTTCCGAGTTGGGCGGGTAATAAACTTTAAACATGGTGGAGGAGACAACCATTACTGCTGTCAATGCTGTTCTCACAACAACTACATCCTTTTATCTTCGCTAAAGTAGTATATTTATAGGCTAGATATGAACGATCATTCAAAGCATATTGTATGTTTTATAAGCAGTGAAATAAGCATGTATTTGACTGAAATTCCAGAATTGTCAGCAAACTGCATGTATAGCACGGTGAATGTTTATAGGTTTGTCAACCAATGGGATGCTACATTTTATTCTTTCCGACATTAAAGCACTTGAATACGACAAGCTCGTAATCAAGACTTCGTAAGTGGGAAATAGGAAATTTCCAATAGCACGTGAAGGCAGCATCAATCACTTTTGTTGTTGTTCTGTTTTGTTATTTGTTTGTTTTGTTTGTTTTTTTGAATGGTTGAGTGGATTTTGACTGACCTGAACACATCTGATTGGCCAAGAAATCAACAGATATCTGTGTGATTGACTACATTGCTCAATGCTGTAAAAACTCTTTGTAAAAAAAAAAAAGAAAAAAAAAAGAGTTTACATCAAATCCCATATTTTTTTAATCCAAAAAAGACTTATTTATCTGAATGACAGGCAAATGTACTTTAAAGCAAGGGGTTATTTCTGAAATAGGGAAACCAACTGGCAGCAGGAAGTGTATCACTTAAAACAGGCTTTGAAATCACCCTTGTATTTACACAAATTTGCTTCAAACTTTGCCAGAATAATGTCAAAACACAGCTGATGTAAAACTACAAAATGATTCTTGATATCTTAAACAGTGTTGCCATGGCAATTCATCAAACCCTAATATTATTTGTGAGTCATTTTGAGGCTTTTATTGATATTGAAGCTATTATTAAATGCTTAAAATTTCATGAAATTATGTACACACATCAGAGTTTTCAGCTGTTAGACATCGGTAAAAGCTAAGAAAGCTAAACTCTGTACATATATTGTTCTCATCAAGCCAGACAACATTCTGAATTACAGTCATTAGCTCCAACCAATAGGTTGACAGTTTGACAAATTGAAATTTTAAAAATTAAAAAGAAAAAAAGTCCATAAATACAGGGCATTATTATGAAAGACTTTTCGGTATTGATTCTTTTCTAGGTGTTTTAACTGTATTTAGAATTTTGCACTTCTTTGTGTTGTGTTTTAGGGTTTTAGGGTTAGTTTTTTTGTTGTTGTTGTTGTTTGTTTTTTTGTAATTCCAGTATTCTGAGGTTTATTACAGGGTATATAACAGGGTTTCAGGCTTTTCACACCAAAATGTCAACCTGATGCCATGTTGTCAACCTGAACTGCCATGTTGAGGGATTAATGATAATAATAAAAAAAGGAAACTTTTAAGTGCATTGTTGGGTTTATATTAAATTGAGACTGTAGTTATTCACATCATAGCACCACCAGCTGTCAACAGGAAGTGTGCACATTCAAATGACTGACATAATTCTACTCTATTGTAATTCTCTTGCGATGTTTTGTATTTTGAGAGGAAATCATGACATAAAAGATATTCACCTCTTAATTAAGTACCCTTTATTTATATGTAAAATATTGCACATATTAGAATTTTTTTTAATTCTGTTTTCATTTTATGCATTATGTGTATGTAAAACAAATAGATTAGTGGCTGAAGGAAATTTTCAGATGTAAATACTTACTTTTATTTAGGTATTACGGTCACACTTTATTTTAAGGTCCAATTCTCGCTAAACTATTAACTACGAGTTTTGCCTCAAGAAACTCCTAATTTGCTGCTTATTAATAGTTAGTAAGGTAGTTGTTAAGTTTAGGTATTGGGTAGGATTAGGGATGTAATATGGTAACGCAGAATATGTGCTCTATAAGTACTAATAAAAAGCCTATACGTTAATAATAGGCATGCTAATAAGCAGCTAGTTAAAAGTAGTTAATAGTTAATAATAATGAGAATGTGTCCCTATGTGAAAGTGTTACCAAAATATTTCTGGTATTACATTTGGATGCATATTTAGACAATATAATTTTTTTTATTTATTTATTTATTTATTGTAAAAATTTAGATTTATTTTTTATTATAACTGAGTCTGGTATACTGGTAAGCAGTCTCCATCTGAGACTTTGATCTCACTCTGTCTCTCTCTTTGTCTGTCTGTTTTACACTCTTGAAGTTTCATAGCTGAATTATGTATTTTATTTTACAAAAATATATATTTGTTACAGTCACAGTAGTTAATATGCATGTAATTAAAAGGCTGTGTATTTTCGTATTTTTTGTGTTTCTCATTTGTTTGATATGGAGGTCATTTTAGAGAATAGAAGTATGACTATTAAGAATAGAAGTATTATTATTTTTTAGGACCATTTATTCTTTTCCGGTCATATTTTTTGCATGTTCATATTGCAATTGGCACCAAGTTTCATACCATTTTTGGATGCCAGCATCTGAAGACTAGAAAGGGTTAAATGCATGTGTCCTCCATGTATTGTTTTCCTAAAGCTTCTTGCAGCTATATTTCTATTTTAGATTTATATTGTTTTGTTTATATCATACTGTCATACTATTTGATCATTTTAAATACAATTTCAGTGAATAATACCATTTTATTTTGTTTCCTTCAGCTGAACCTCTGGTGCAGGTGGATGGGAAACCCAGCTGTTGTTTCTTCAAGTTCAGTCCAAAACTGATGTTTACCAAGGTCCTGAAAGCACAGCTGTGGGTTTATCTGCGGCCACTACAGCAAACTTCCACTGTTTACCTGCAGATCCTTCGCCTTAAACCTATCACAGAGCAGGGAAGCCGACACATCCGCATCCGGTCGCTCAAAATCGAGCTCAGTTCACAAGCTGGTCATTGGCAGAGCATTGATTTCAAGCATGTGTTGCAGAACTGGTTCAAGCAGCCACACACAAACTGGGGCATTGATATAAATGCCTATGACGAGAGTGGCAATGACCTGGCTGTGACGTCTCTGCGGCCTGGAGAGGAAGGACTGGTAAGGACCCTTAGACCTGCTAGACCAAAAATACTGCTATAGTGGAAACAATCATAATTGTACTGAACCAAATGTTAGCATTTTTAGCTTTATGTAACTTGAGATGCATTTGAGACTGCTGTTTATACGAGGTGCTTGACCCATCTCTGTATGTCTACTTCCTCCCGTAATCTCCAGCAGCCGTTCCTGGAGGTCAAGGTTCTTGAAACAACCAAGCGCTCACGGAGAAATCTGGGTCTTGACTGTGATGAGCACTCCACAGAATCCCGCTGTTGTCGCTACCCGCTCACAGTGGACTTTGAAGCTTTTGGCTGGGACTGGATCATTGCACCCAAACGTTACAAGGCAAACTACTGTTCAGGCCAGTGTGAGTACATGTTCATGCAGAAGTACCCGCATACTCATCTGGTTCAGCATGCCAATCCTAGAGGCTCGGCAGGGCCATGCTGCACTCCCACGAAGATGTCACCAATAAACATGTTGTACTTCAATGATAAACAGCAGATAATCCATGGCAAAATTCCAGGAATGGTGGTGGACCGTTGTGGCTGTTCATAGAATTATGTGTTTTGGTTGAGCTAAGGGAAAGTGATGGAGGGAGGGTGTTAGGGATGAAGCCTAGCACCTACAAGTCTTTGCAATTTCCTTTTATTTTCCTTACATTCCTTGGAAAGAATACTACATAATGTACAGAGAACAAAAACACATTTGTTGTTTCTTTCATAACTCTAGTAGAACACTCTTAGGTCCAGGATCCCAATAAATCCTAATTCTCTTAATCCACACTTTATTATTCGAATCTGAATTTTAGTTAGTTCTACCAACATTCTGTGTGTGCGTGTGTATACATATATATATATATATATATGTGTGTGTGTGTGTGTGTGTGTGTGTGTATGTATATATATATATACAGTATATATGAAGAGTTCCAATGCAAAAGCATCTAAAAGCCATCTTGGTCAAAAATGAGATGATACTGAGTGAATGCTCTCCACACATAGTATATGTTCGTCAAGTACTTTCACTTCAAATGTGCTAAATCCCAGCCTCAACCCATTCAGAAGTACCAGTACTTACATAGAAGCCTATACATAGTAGCCAGAAAGAAATGTTAATTTTAAAGAAAACCGTCAGATCTACTTAGAGGCTTTTGCATCTGAACTCTTCATATATATATATATATATATATATATACACATACACATACATACAGACACACACAAAACAAGACTTAGTTTCTTGGTTTTTATTTTTTGATGCATTGCGCTGGGTAGTTCTGCGATTCAGGTCCAAAATGTCGCTTTACATCAAATATATCCTTATTGTCTTGTTGCTTTGTGCAGTATTACACATTCAGAGAAAATAGAAAAAAAAAAAAAAAAACTTGATGCTGGAAACTTATAGGGGACAGTGTCAGAATGAAAGATGATATAAAAATGTAGCGCAAGATATAATAGAATATAAGACAAAACACTCATTAATTTGTGGAGTTGTTAGTGTTGATCTATCATTTAGGAAAGTATAATATTATTATATATATTTTTAATTGTTATTTGCATATATATACATCTTTCAGTTGTGAGAAAGATTTTGACATTGAGTCCAAAGTGTTTAAGCCAGCATACTGACTTATTCTAGGTTTCCTGCATGTATTTTTATTGTATTTCAATGCTAATGTTATACATTAAAGAAATCATGACAGGAGACAAATGCACCCCGCCCCCTCCACTAAAGCTGCTTCCACTATGGTGCGACATTCCATATAGTCTAGGCACCCTTTCATGTCTACTTTGTCATTTTCATGAGTAAAAAGAGGATCAAAGGAAAAGAAAGGATGACATTTTATTTCTACCACTTTTAAAGCGAAAAAGGATCATAACCATTTATTTTAGACACAGGAATTCATGATGTAGTACTATTCATGTTTCAGCATCTTTGATGGACAAAATCATCATAACAGAAAAATAAATAACAAAAATAAATTATTTATTGAAAAAGAAGTGAAACGAGTGTCACGCATAGTACTTTAACAGTAATTTGTGTAAAAGAAAAAAAAAAGAATGTTTTCCATGAACTTCAATTTTACATAAATGCTATTTTCAGAAATGTCTTCTCTGCTTACATAAACTCAGCCTTAACAATCTGTCATCAATAAATCAGCGTCAAGGTAAACCAAAATAAAACATGTTCATGGCTATATGCAGTTGTACTGAATACAAATGAGTTTTCAGCTGTACTGAGTACAATTGCATATAGGTCAATATTGGCACATGTATTTACATGAATAAAAAGAACAGATGTCACTGTGGATCACAACAGTACTATATCCTTTGTAGATAAGACACTTGTCTGCAATTTAGAGAAAAGTCATTTCATTCAACTTTAGTTGTATTTAATCAGATACCATTCCCTGTCCCTTACCAAACTTTAATGGTACAGTAAACTTTTGGAGAGCTGAAAAAGCAAAGGATGGAAAAGGGAAGTGGTACAGTAGAATAGAAATCTTTTTCTATTCTTCAAATATGTCCCGTTGTTAAAAACAAAAGCACTATGATGTTGGATAAAAGAGGAGCCTTCTTACACTAAATCTAAGTAATATATGTATATATCACAAAAGAGAAAAAGACAAAAAAGGATGGCAGTGGGATGGTGCTGAAGGGTATAAAAGATTATTTCGGGCACTCTACTTACCAACAATAAATTTTGCACTATGGGAAGTAAATGGCAAGAGGAATTTTTATTTCCATTTCTATTTGACCTTTTCAAGCACAAGAACTTGTAGATGGATTTTAATAACTAAGTAATGTCTAAGGAGTTTACACAAGGGATAATCCATCCACCATATCTGTCTTTATGCCTTTGAAATCTTTCTGCTGAAGCAGAGACCAGTTGTTGGCCCAACAAATCATATCTAAAATTTCAAAGCTGATCTATGCCTGAAGTTTTAAATTACTGTTTTTTTTATACTATCAAATCCACAAAACTGAACTCTACAAAGCCTTAACATTCTAGATAACATCTGATTTGAAAGGCAAATTTTGGCAACTATTATTTGTGGCTTGAAAAAAGTGGCTATGCACCATGAGAACGGAGGACTTGAACTTAGTATTAATTAGCAATGAACATTTTAACTAGGTACATAGCAGAAACAAGGTTATATGGGCCACAAGTAATTATTTATACTGAAATTTAAATCAGTCACAAAATAAGTAAAAACTACCTCATCAAAACAGTTTGAAACCTTGCTAAGAAATTAAAATTGACAAATTTTATAACATCTGAAAACAGCCAAAATCCTCTATATTTATGGTCAAAATACAAATGCATTTAATTGCATCAGACTTTTTACTCTTGCCATTTCAGTTCTGCCAATGTTTTTAGAACATTATTGCTTGAATGATGTACAAGTCTTCTAAAATGCCACAGGATCTCTATATTAAGGTCCTTTAAGGACACAAAGAATTGAAAGTATGATATGGAGATCATAAGCCATCACCCTGTTAATTTGTACAATTCCGAAACGTCTGTATAATGTAATGTTCTTAATGTTTTTGTCATACAATATGTGGAAAAAAAAGAATTGTGATTTGTGAATGTGAAAAAAAAAAATCCAAATGAAACATTCTACATTATATAGTGTTGACAGACTCTCTGCTTTGAAGATTTACCTACTTATTTTAGTCATGTTCAACCACTCTTTATGTTGTGTAGAGAAGTTATGAAGTAGTTTGGTTTTCATGCAAATAAGAAAACTTAATCTTTATTTCTGTCCTTGTTTTTGTTTGATCATATTTTGTACAATAAATACTTTATTTAGAATACAAAAGGACTGCCCCTTTCTTAATACACTGTTGGTTTTGACTGACTGATTATGTCAATAAGAGTTGTTTCAGGTAGTTTTTTTAGTTCAAGAGCTTGTGATGGCTTGATTTCTAGCTGTTTTTTTTTTTTTTTTAAAGATCACAGAGCTTGAAAAAATAAAAATACACAGCATCTGCACAGCTTCAAATAATTCATTCACAGGCTGTATGTTTTTAACACAGTCCACCAAAACAAGATTTAGTCAGTGTGCATGGCAATTAATTTACAATGCTTATGGGACATCTTTTCTGAATTCTTCAGGCAAACAATGCAAGTGGTCAGTATTGCATTTACGTAATGCCTGTTTGATCCAGGTTTGATCATTTACAAGAGCGATTCTGCATCTAATCAACTGGCTGGAGTAAAATTAAGGAGAAAAAATAAGTTCCTCTAATACAAAGCCACCGTGCAAATAATGTTACCACAGATACCTGGTCTTTTTTGCTGACATGCTTGCTTTCATCCATTATTAAGGCAAACAGTCTAATCTCAATCTCACTACTTATTTGCTCTCTCGCCATATTTGCATATTTAATTCAATTAACTTGTTTACTATATTGTGGTGTGTGTATTTTGCATTTTGTGGATTGTCAAGTATTTTATTTCCCAACAAGCTTACCAATAAGATGCAAAAGCTCAATAAAGTTGGCTTAGTTGGCATGAATTCTCCTTTTTTTCTGACTTCTTTGTGCAATTGTCTGGCACATGACTCAGCAACTGCTCGCATGTTTTCCTGTTTTCTTGTACTACTTTTACATGCCCTTCACTCAAAACATTTTTTATTCTTTATTCTCAATATATTTTTATTTTTTATTCTCAATCCTTTCCCTTTTGTTTAATAGGGATGTGCACAAGTACTAGAGTACTCAGACTTGACAGCAATGATTGATCATTTTTTAAAGTCACTGCAATCATCGTTTTGATGATCAGTCATCGCTGTCAAGTCTGAGTACTCGATGAATATCTGACTTTATATATTTCTCTTTTTCTGATTGGTTATGGCAGCATTTTGGGTGGTATCTGAGCTCTGACTAGTTAGTGTTAGAACAGCATGCCATCCAAACAAAATCAAAACCACCAGTACTTGAAATGAAAAATGGACAAAAATGCCCATTCCTAGTGTGTAATACACTGAATACAGCAGGTTAATGTCATTCCCCCCCATCATCCACTAATATGCCTTTTTCATCCCATGGAAACTGCCACTGGTAGGGCTGGGCGATATGACCAAAATCTTATATCACAATATGACTAAATTTATATCACGATAACAATATATATCACAATATAGTCATAAAAATGTTTTTATAACTATATTAAAAATGAAAAAAAAAAATGTTTTTTGACATTAAAATCTTTGATACCATAGAATTTTCATAACCTTTGTCACCAATGTTAATATTAAACAAGCTCACTGAAGATAAACAATGATGAAATAAGGATAAGAAACTAATTGCAAGCAATAGGACAAAAAAAACTACAATAAATAAGAAACACTACATACATTGTGTAAATTAATTAGTCTTCACTGTGTTAATTATATCTATCTACATGTATTATATCATGTTATGTATAGATTCTATACATAGGCCTATATATATAAATATTATTATTATTATTATTATTATTATTTTTATTAAAGTTACAAGAGTGATTTAGTCAAGAGCATTGAGAGATTTTCTCTCACTGTTGTTTGATTAGGCTAATATGAATGACAGACAGGACGAATTGGACAGCTTCCCCTTTAAGACCGAAGTCCGGATCCAGTATGCTGTTACATATACGCGTTTTCTTTTTCATCTGTTTACTCTCTCTTAAAACCTAAATCACTGTTTATACTTGCAAAGACGGGGATTCTGACACATATAAGTGTGTTTATGTAATCGTTCAAAGCATAAAGCGGCAAAAAAAAAAAAAAAAGCGCGGTCCTCTCACACACAAACCGAGATGCCGCACGCATATAGCTCTGTTGTTTGTGTTTCAATGGCTTAAAATCGGTTGTTTTAAAACTGCAGTGCTTAAAAATGCGTGTCCATGCTACAGATGCAATCCCTCGTTTAGGAACGAGCTCCTCGTTTTGTCCTGGTTTGTCGTTCTCCACCTGTCTCCACTTCCGCCCCGTTGTGGCATGTAGGCTGCATCCGAAAACCGAAAAATGCTGCTTTCGAAGGCAGCATTCCAAGGTAGGAAGGCATCAAGGCACGTCCGAATCCAAAGTTAGCTTCACTTCCTGTCTCGTGAGATACCTTCATCTGATCAATTTTTGAAGGCAGCATAGATGTATCCCTCGCTGCCTTCGATATCCCACAATCCTATGCGTTCCATTCCGTGACGGTTGAGCTAAAAAAATAAAGATGGCATCTGAAAGTTGCGTTTGGTGGTTA